>BLSH010345391.1:329438-348117 GCA_018402905.1 Glandirana rugosa | reverse complement strand
TTAAGCACATGCACTTTACAGTCTGTGTCGCTTTGTGAATTCCATATTGGATCATCTTTATATATATGCACTATTTAAGTTGACCTTGAATTGCGCTGCTGAAAACTATTTTCACAGGTTTTCACTTTATGCATTTGTTTATATTTAAGCAGCAGTACTCTGATATATCATTTTTGTAAGGATTTTGTTTAGCGCAGTGTTTTACTTAATTTCCAAGTCTTGCCAGAGATTCTCAAATGGATTTAGGTCTAGACTTTGACTGGGCCATTCAAACACATTAATAAGCTTTAATCTAAATCATTCCATTGTAGCTCTGGCTGTATGTTTAGGGTCATTGTCCTGCTGGAAGGTGAACCTCCGCCCAAGTCTCAAGTCTTTTGCAGACTCTTAACAGGTTTTCTTCTAAGATTGCCCTGTATTTGGCTCCATCCATCTTCCCATCAACTCTGACCAGCTTCCCTGTCCCTGCTGAAGAAAAGCATCTCCATAACACGATGCTGCCACCACCATATTTCATAGTAGGGATGGAGTGTTCAGGGTGATGTGCAGTGTTGTTTTTCTCCCACACATAGCGTTTTGCTTTTATGCCAAAAATTTCAATTTTGGTCTCATCTGACCAGAGCACCTTCTTCCACATGTTTGCTGTGTCTCTCACATGGCTTCTTGCAAACTGCAAATGGGACTTGTTATGGCTTTCTTTCACCAATGGCTTTCTTCTTGCCACTCTTCTATAAAGCCCAGATTTGTGGAGAGCACAGTTAATAGTTGTCCTGTGGAAAGATTCTTCCACCTGAGCTGTGGATCTCTGCAGCTTTTTCAGAGTTGCCATGGGCCTCTTGGCTGCTTCTCTGAATAATGCTTTCCTTGCTCGTCCGGTCAATTTAGGTGGACGGCAATGTCTTGGTAGGTTTGCCGTTTTGCCATACTCTTTCCATTTTCGGATGATGGACAGATGAACAGTGCTCCAAGAGATGTCCAAAGCTTTGGATATTTTTTTTATAACCTAACCCTGCTTTAAATTTCTCCACAACTTCACCCCTGACCTGTCTGGTGGGTTCCTTGCCTCCGTGATGCGGTTCGTTTCTCTAAGGTTCTCTAACAAACCTCTGAGGGCGTCACAGAACAGCTGTATTTATAATGAGAGTAAATTACACGTGGACTCTATTTACTAATTAGGTGACTTCTGAAGGTTATTGGTTCCACTAGATTTTAGTTAGGGTATTGGAGTAAAGAAAGCTGAATACAAATGCACGCTACACTTTGTGTGCCACTTTGTGTCGCTCTATCACATAAAATCCCAATAAAATACATTTTCGTTTTTGGTTGTAACATGACAAAATGTGGAAAATGTCAAGGGGTATGAATACTTTTTCAAGGCACTGTAGCTACCTTTCCTTTGCCAATGTTTGCACAAACTACCTCTATACAGTATATGAACCATGAAGCTTATACGCAACTCATAATGTTGGCTTGGTGAACAAAAACTGTGCTTAAATCTGTTCCTGGATACCCAGTTATTCCTGTATTGGGTGCTGCAGTGTTTTCCTCTCGCACAGCAAAAATGATGTGAAGCCAGGCTGCCAGTCACAGCCTGCACATCAAATACATCTCTGGACTTCCTGTCACAATCACCTATCACTGGTCTCCACATATGTCAGCAGCTAGGCTGTATGATTGGGGATGAGGATGAGAGCTTTCGTGCTGACATTAAACAAATATTCAAAATCAACAGCATTGCTTAGTCTGCACAGGTTACCAAACAGTTGAGGGAGTAGTTTTTGAAAGTACCACCGTGTATACATGTTAACCACTATGCAACAAGCCAACAAAAGTCTTAGTTTAGAGCTTAAACTTGATATATTTTTTATTTTGGATAGTGTAGAAGGAATGCTTAGAACATCCTGTATTTTACATTTTTTTTTTGCCATCTGTGTCCATAAATTTCCTGTCCTGTAGACACAACCGGGAAAAAGGGAAGTCTCTTCAAAGAGGAAATACCCTCTTTTGCAGTTCTTCCATTGAAGATTTCTCTTCTCTTCCTGTTCCTGTGACCTCTCAAAATTTCAGATTTTCTCCTCACTTTCCATCTCAGACAATGGCCACTAGGAAAGCAATGAAAAAACAAAAAGGTGAGCATGAGGGAATCTGGCACGCTTATAGCAGGGGGGTGTAAAGTGCAAAAAAAAAAGTTTCAGTTAGAGTGAGAAAGTGTGCAAATAATGCAATACGTGCTAAATACTGTAACTGCTAAATCACAAAAGCAGTTAAAAATTCATCACATTACTGAATATGTGCAACCTATGCAACAAGTGACATGTGCAATAAATTCAACAATACAATATTCCAGTGATAAAAATAATCAGGTAATAAAAAATGTGTGTATAGTCCTTTAAAAACACTCAAGATAATTATGGCAGATAGAGAAACCGCTGTATGGTTTATGGTAAAAAAAAGAATCCAACTCTGCAGGCAGTAACAGCAGGAACAAACATAGTGAAAAATCCTACATAAAGTGTTCATATGACAAGTAGAAATGTTAAAATTTGTGACAAAATTCCCAAAAAGTGCTCTTGCGCAATATCTGTCAGACAACGTGATGGTATGTGAGGTCCACTTGTGATCCCCTCCTGGTTCCCCACTTACCAGATGACGGCACCCCTGCAGGGATAAACCGCATGTAAGCCGTCACTGTTGTCTGTATCACTTTAAGAGTCAGACCTCCGCTGTACGACCCAAATGGTGTCCAGAATTTTCCAGTGCATGGGAATCAAAGATGAGAGAGATAGAGGCTTGTAGTGTGTTATCGTTGATAACAAGAAAAAGCAAACCTTACAAAGCCCTTTACCATTAATACCAAGTACCACTAAGACTGTCACGACCAAAAAGAGCAGTAGCAATAACCCATCCCAACCCTCCTGGCTCTACATTTACCTTAACTACATTTATTTGGACCATAATTCCTAGAAATGTAAAGAGAAAAGAATGCGACCATGGAAAACCAAAGTGAAAAGAGCATTGCACTTATAACATTGAATTGCTCAAGGCCCATCTGCACAACATAGAAAAATATTACCGTACAAAGATGAACAACTAAAAAGGCGAAAATTGCTGTGAGGTCTCGCCTCCCTAGGAAGTGTGTGCAAGTCTCTCCTTTCACACTCAGTGCCTTAACATGCAGCATGTAAAGCAAAAGTAATAAACAGGAAGAAAGTACCAAAAGTCTGCGCTAATGGGTTACACTGTAGACTCTAGATGAAGAAGCTTGAGAGGTAAACGCCAATTAGGATTGTGCAGAAATGTATAGGTCCAGTGATCATGTTTGGTGGTGAGAAAGGAAGGGGTTAAACCATTTAGGAGAGGGAACCCCCCTGGAGTAAACTTATGCATGACATAATTTCAGGATGAGCAAATAACAACCAGTGGATGGCAGCGCATGGTCCAGCATAAAGGAAGTACAGGAGAAAAGGAGAGAGGAGATTGTGTTAACTCTATCCTAATGTCTCCTCTTCCAAGTAGTATGAGAATACATCACTCAGAAGCCCTGATACTGATGTTTAGTTGCTTGAGCCAGTTAAACATACCCTCAGGGCAGTAAAAGAAAAGTGTAGGTTCACCATCAGTGACCCCCAGGTGAGCTCAGTACAGCATTGAATGTTTGATGAGCAAACCCAATCCCCGTTATAATCTCAATAAACTTAGCTTTTGACGACTCACCACTCAAAAAAAAGTTTTTCCCTCAGACACACCTGTACAATATTTTTTGTATATTCAGATATTTTTCTTATTGGATTCAACTGGAAAAATGTGTGATTTTAGGTGAAAATTGTGTAAACACATTTATTAATTGACCACTAAGACTTATGGGAAAGGTTAAAGTAAGCCAAAACTTTTTTTTTCTTAATTTTTGACACCTGTGTCCCATTCAAGAAATATGCCTCTACTTCCTGTCCTGTACAGGCAACAGGAAGTGAAAGAAAATCTATCCAAAACAAGGGGAAATCCCCTCTTGATTGTTACCAGAACAAGCATTCCTATTGGAAAATGTTCTCTCTATTACTGTTCTAGTGATAACTCAAAATGTTTGTTTTTTTCTTTCACTCTGTCCAAGTGACAATGGACATCAGGACAAAGAGGAAGTGAGTCTTCATAGCAGTGACCCAAACAACACAAACAAAAATAAAAAAATCTCATAACAGTTGTAACTCATCCATCCTCCATCTAAAGCTGTACCGATTTGAAAAAGTAGTTCCTGCACTACTTTTGGCCATTTTCTGGTGCAACTTGCATAGACATCTGTGCATGAAGCCACACAGACGTCTTCCAAGTCACAACCGAAGCGGCTTTGAAATTATGTGATTTCAGATAAAGTTGCACGATTTCAAAGCCGCAGTCAATGTGAACGAGGGCTAAGGGGCATATTTTTAAAGAGGAATTCCAGGTATGGCATATTTTTGCATATATATTTTTTTAATGAATGCAAAGCTTTCTCTGATTGGTGAAGGTGCATGATGTCAACTCCCCGCGCCTCCAACTCGGACAATCAGAGAACATTTTGCATTCATGAAGGAAATGCAAAGCATCCACGCTAAGCGACCAATCTTCTGTGGCAGAATACATCAGGCTAGCTAGCTAGTAGAGGACTCAGAAGCAAGTGGAGATCACTGGAATGGTGGTGTCTTAGTGATTTTGAGCTTTCAGGAGCATCGGCCAGGTATGGTATGTACCAGAGGTCGGCAGCCTGTCAATTGTGATCTACCAGTCAACTGCGGGCAGGTGACGGGTAGATCGCGAACACTTCCCAGTATTGCCAACTCAGTCCTTACCCCAAAGCTCTAGAATGGTGCAAGGGCATGTTCACCCAATCCTAGGCTGCAGAGGCATCCCCCACCCCTTGCATCTGTGTGGCTGCGGGGCAGGGAAAGCCTCTGGAATACCTTAGACGGGTTTCAGTCTTGTCCAAACACACCCAAGCTCTTCCCCTGATTGCTGTGTGCTCATCCCCTCTGGACCTCCTCCCTGACCCAAAGAGCTTGTGGGGATGGTGAGAGAGGATGCCGCTGGGAATAAGCACCAGAACATGTAGGCTTGCCACGGCAGCTTCCCTGCACAACTCTGCAACAAAAAAAAAACAAATGTGCCCCCCTGACACACAAGCCCTGATCTACAAGCCCTATGCCCTCCTGACACCACAGTATCATTCCCTCCTGACCCCTCAGTGCTATTCCCCGTTGACACTCCAGCCCTCCTGACCCTTCCAGTACCATG
The DNA here is from genome assembly GCA_018402905.1 of Glandirana rugosa. Classification (NCBI taxonomy): domain Eukaryota; kingdom Metazoa; phylum Chordata; class Amphibia; order Anura; family Ranidae; genus Glandirana; species Glandirana rugosa. Next base: position 342,852 of record BLSH010345391.1, on the reverse strand, counting down.
TCCTCCTGAACCCCGAGTACTACACCCCCCTAACCATTTTATAGCATGCTATTCTGACCCCTGCCCTACATCCTACTGACTTCTGTACAGTGCCCTACATACTACTGACCTCTGTACACTGCCCTACCTACTGCTGAGCCTTGGATGCTGCCCTATCTACTACTTATACTAGCCTGAAATCCAAGCAGATAGTCAGGCTTGGAACTAGTCAAGAAAATCAGCCTGCAGTACCAAATGTTCTGCTTTCATAATGTACTCCAGCATGAACCTTGTGGGGGGGTAACAAATTACTCCCCAGACATGAGAAAAATTGTAAATGAAAGTTAATGTTGAATTTCTCACTGAATCTAACTGTTAAGGTAGGCTCAGTTTATATATTTACAGTCACATTTGTTTAAGTAGATTTTTATAGGTTTTTTTTTTTTTTTTTACTTTTTATTAGGGGCCTGCTGTTAATTTCTTTAAAAAAAATAAAAAGAAAAATAGGGCGCCACACCCTGGTGATCTTTGATCTCTACTATGTTGTCTAGGTAGATCTCCACCTCTCCAGGCTTGCCTACCACTGATATATACAGTTACATTGGTCCAAGCTAGACCAATGTAACTAAGTAAAAATATACCATACCTGGAATTCATCTTTAAGCCTAGGTTCACATTGACACGATTTGGCATGCGATTTGACATGCCAAATCGGCGGCAATTGCTGTCAATTGCATCGTCCTAATCGGCGTGACGCCGCACCGATTTTAAAAGGTAGTTCTTGTACTACTTTTTGCGATTTCAGGTGCGATTTCTATAGGCATTTGTGCAGAAACTCGCACAGATGCCTGTGAAATCGCCGCTGAAATTGGGACTGAAATGCGGGAATGAAATGCAGCGAGTTCAGTTGAACTCACACCATTTCATTCCTGCACTCAGTGTGAACCTGGGCTAAAGCAGTGAATGTAACATTCATTGGTGATGAGTCAATCACTGTAACATAAAACACATGTACCTGGAAGAGTCACATGTAGTGAAGGTTAGATTTACTAAATATGCCTGAGAATGTTCAGGGTTTATGGATTGAATAAGTGCATGCCTTTACCTGTTGGAGGCATTTAGAGAGAAAATCCCTATAATAAATACTGCTGCCCCAAGAATGGATAGCTGAGGGCATCTGCTACCACGTGCATACGAGAGACCTGTCACACAGTCTGTCTGACAATTATCTTATATTTATGGCTGCCTCTATTTTCATGTTTAAAAAATAAAATAATAATAATAAAAAGGAACATAAATGTCTTTAGACAGAATGCTTTACAGCTTGGAGCCTGTATCTCTGCTGCTTGTTTGATAGCAGCACAGAACCTTTTTGTACAGCCCGGCTTCTGAAGCCAGAGAAAGATGAATGATATAATGAGCCAGAGGAGATAATCCAATCTTCATGGTCTAGTTAAATACGCAGCACCATGATCGCTAAAAAACAAACTACCTATCTTAAAGGATGAATGTTCCCGGGCCAAATTCAACCCCAAAAAAATCCATTGCATCCTTCATCAAGCACTGGTCTTGTACCGGCCTGACAGAAATTTAATTCAAGCTGGCTCCTGAAAATAATTATTGTATTTTAAGAGTAGTAATCATTGGCTGGGACATGATTGAATGTGTCCATGGCTATTGACTTTTGCTATGATATATGGCTAGCTTTAGTCGATATTCCCATCGAAATTGTATAATTAATTATAAGTGGGGCTGTCAGCTCTGCAGGATGGAGTGCCCTGATGAGTATTTGGGAAGATTAAATTTTCCTCCGCTGCAGCGAGGCAAGACTTGGGAATATTCGCAGCGCACTGCTTGTTGGATAAAGATGTTTTTCTGTGTGTTTAGCAACTGCTTGAGCTGAAGATGCATTGATTTTCTGGCCTCTATTTATTTCTATCTGCAGCGTCCCTTCACTAATAGCAGAATTTGTGCAGATGTGACAGGACCTGACAAATATTTATTATCCGCTAACTACTTTATCATTGTCTGTGGAGAGCGGTTTTTTTTTTTATATTTTATTTATATATTTCGTTTCATTTCTTTTCCTTCTGTAATTTGGGAGATTGATATCTTTGATACATAAAATAGTTATCACAGTTATAAAAAAAAATCTATAACAGATCTTTTTTTTTTTCTTAAGCAGAATTGCAGTTTTCATCATAAAACAGTTTAGGGTTGTAGTTTGAAATGTGCAGTCACTTGCAGCGCAGCAGAAATGAGATGATGTATGCTTGATGAAGATTGCTTTTTTTTTTTTTTTTTTCACAAGGACCAAAGGTAAATACAGTCTTATTGATATTTGCTGTAATATCAGATGTACGGATGGGTTGTAATGTAATAATATTGTTTAGGAGTTTGCAGTAGGGGTAAGTGAGTAGCGAATGCTGGCTTTGAATGGCGACATAATTGGGAAGAGGACAAATCTCCACACCCCCCGTTCTTTAAAAATAAAGCTGGTCCTAAACTTTACAAACTTATTGTACAGTTGCTGTGAAATCCCCTTTATTTTTTAAAACCAAATATATATACCTGAACTTTCTTTTGGTTTTGTATCCAGTTGGGGGGGTACTTTGCACTATATAGTTCTTTAAGTACCTAGAGGTGATGTTCCAACCTAATTTTAAATTGTACGGTTGGCTGAAGGATAGGATTTTGGAAGTTCTCCTCCCTTGATCAGTAAAACGGGAAAAGCTCACTGTGCACATATCTTAACTTTTTTTTATTTCCTAATAAACAGCAGGACATGTGCTGAAGTTACTCCTCGTTATAGTTGGCATCTAGAAAGATAAGGCTTAGGATGTGTTTTGAGGACCGGTCTACTGTAAAGTTTGTCCTCCTCTGCTGCCATTAGAGGAACCTGGAGAGAGCAATAGTGACTTCATCACCGGCCACAAAAGGGTCTTCAGAACCATTTAGGGGAAGGCAGAGTTTGATTACTGAACAGTGATTCTTCCTGAACGGTAGATTGTTGGCATGCACTTCTGGCTAGTACTGAAGTAGTGTTGCTTAATTGGGTGTGAGGTGATACTTATTTTATTTATTTCAGGTACTTGTATAGCGCCATCAATTTACACAGCACTTTACATATACATTGTACATTCAACATCAGTCCCTGCCCTCAAGGAGCTTACGATCTAAGGTCCCTAACTCACATTCATACATACTAGGGCCAAATTAGACAGGAGCCAATTAACCTACCAGCATGTCTTTGGAGTGTGGAAGGAAACCAGAGTACTATGAGGAAACCCACGCAGGCATAGGGAGAACATGCAAACTCCAGGCAGGTAGTGTCGTGGTTAGGATTTGAACCAGCGACCCTTTTGCTGCTAGGCGAAAGTGCTAACCACTACGCCACTGTGCCGCCCACTTGGGTAGTGCAGTGTTTGTAACAGACGTAAACAGCTTATCAGAATTTGGGAAACACTGGTTTTGCTATTGCAATTAAGCACTTTATGTGAAACATGTCAAGGTTTCTTCTTTGATGTCTGTTTATCTCTGCATATAGGTAGATCTTCACTAAAATCTAACGAGCAGGGCCCTCTGATTCCTACTGTATTAAAGTGTATTGTATTTGTATTGTCTACCCTCAAGTTGTAAAGCGCTGCACAAACTGTTGGCGCTATATAAATCCTCTAATAATAATAAAATCTTATGGTCAAGCAAGACGAAAAAGGAAATGAACTGGTTTCATTTCAATGACATCTTGCTGTATGTAATTTGTAATGGTAGTATGTACCTGATCAGAATTTGAGAAACACTGGTATAGCGTGTTTTTTAGAACAGTTATATGGCTATGAAAAAGAATAAAACTCCTGAACAAAGAGTAGCTACTGCAGCATAGCAATCCACAATATCCCAGAATTTTAAAAATACCATGTTTGTTCCATGGGCTTCCATTCATTTAGCACATCTTCTGTCTAAGCATCCTCTTGGCGCTGCCAATGAGACACTTGAAGTAGGAACTGTAAGGGTTGCCAGTCATTGTCTTTTGGGGCTCGGGGAGGGGGGGGGGGGGGCAGCCCACATTTTAAACTATATCTGAAATACATGGAGATTTCCAAACCCTTATTTAATTAAAAAATTGTTATAATCCTGTTTGCTGCATATTTTGTGTTTACAAGTAAACACATCTTTTGTATTGACGAACGACACTGAACACATGTCTAGTTTACTGTGCATATGTGTTGTATTTGCAGTTCAACCACTTGCCGATCACGTCGCGTACATTTACTGCTGCACTGTGGCAGCCCTGCGCGAATCAACGCGCCAGCAGAGGCGCGCTCTCAAGCCCGCCGCACACTGCGTGAGTGTGGCCGTGGGTCGGGTGGTCTCTATGTCCGCCGGCGACCCTTGATCTCCTAATACAGTGGCAGGACGGGGAACTGACATTGTAAACACAGCGGTTTCCCATTTGGTCAGGCGGCATGACAGAGATCTACTGGTCCCTCTAATTGGGATCATTTCGATCTGTAATGCCCCTGCCAGCCCCGTCCCCACAAAGAACACGCTGAGTGAACACATTTAACCCTTTGATCGCCCCCTACTGTTAACCCCTTCCCTGCTAGTGACATTTAAACAATAATCAGTGGCTATTTTTAGCTCTGATTGCTGTGTAAATGTCATTGGTCCCAAAAAGGTGTCAAAAGTGTCCAATCTGTCTGCCGAAATATTGCGGTCCCAATAAGAATCGCAGATCGCTGCCATTACCAGTAAAAAAATAATAATAATAAACGCCATAAATCAATTCTCAGTTTTTAGACGCGATAACTTTTGCGCAAACCAATCAATATACAGGAGAAACAAAATTACTACCCCAGCTCCACTGCCAATATAATAGTCCACGAACTGTGATCCGGTGCTCTAGCCCAGGGTGTTCAGGCCCCACAGATACGATTCTTGAATCAGGAAGGCTGGCAACTCGGATGCTCTTGAATAAAAGTACTTTATTTGTTACATGGGTACAGGCTATGTGCTGATGCGTTTCGGCTATGAAGCCTTCATCAAAGCATACATATTTGATTTAAAAAATTATATTTATAACAAAACAAGCCCTTAAAATGGGCGAGTATATCCTGATTAGAAACACTCAATCAATTAAAACACATAGAAAGAAAGGGAACACAGCAAGCATATGAAAGACATATCATGAACAAGTAAAACATGTTCTGCCATTGCTGAAACAAATATAACAAAACAATGTAATTATGTTAAGAAACGATTTATGTCCATCCTATCATTCAAGCCGTATGGTTTTGCTAGTATTAAGGGTATGGATCCACCACACTGAATGTTTAAGCAACATACATGCACATCACCTTTTGCAATTTTATTTACCAAAAATATGTAAAATAAATGTTGGCCTAAACTGATGAACACATTTTGTTCTATCTATATATATATATATATATATATATATATATATATATATATATATACATTTTTTTTAGGGGGGGGGTGTATTATAGCAAAAAGTAAAAAAAAAAAAATTTTTTTTTTTCTTCAAAATTGTCTCTATTTATAACGCCAAAAATAAAAACTGCAGAGGTGATCAAATACCATCAAAAAAAATTCTATTTGAGGGAAAAAAGGACGTCAATTTTATTTGGGTACAGCGTCGCATAACCGCGCAATTGTCAGTTAAAGCGACGCAGTGCCATATCGCAAAAAGTGCTCTGGTCAGGAAGGGTGGCAAATCCTTCCAGGGCTGAAGTGGTTAAATGAATGGAATGGGTCACAGAATAGCCATCGTGAGAAAAAAAAACATACTAGAATAAAAATGAGAATATATGCACATGAGAATCTACAATTTAGACATTTTATTTAGACGTTCATTTGAAAATAATAAACTTACTGAATTTGAAAAACTAGGATTATGAAATATGGCATTGACTAGGTGCATCCACAGTATGCTTGTTTTGTTTTTGTTTTTTTAAATGTTTACAAACGCTGAAGGCTCTTACCGGGTTAACACTGAGTTGTATTTACTAATTATCTGTCCAAGACAGCCGAGCCATCTTTATTTATGCTGACACCTCTCTCTACTGTACATTAAACAACATTGCTTGCAAGACTCTTCAAAGGGTCAATTGAAGAACTGTCAGGGGGCAATTAGGAGCTTAGTTTGCTTGTCATGTTCAGCAGGAGCAGACTGATGGCTTTGTTCAGATCTGTGTTGTCAGACATAGAGCAGCGCATTTTAATAGCAAATTGCAAAGTGCCATATTACTGATAAACGCCACTGCAATGATAAAGTATAATACGGATTGATAACGGGTAACAGAGTAATTTTATAGATTAAATCGATATATTATCTTTTTATTTAGTGTCTTATCCTGCTAGGATATAATGTAAATGCAGTTTTTATTGAGACGGGCAGTGTGATAACTGAATATAACCATACACAAATCTGAGAATTATTTGTATATACAAAGCTTATACTGTTCAAATTGGAGAACCCAATTTCTACCCCATACATGTGCTAATCAAGGCTGTATTCATGCAACCTCCTAGATTGTAAGCTCTAACGAGCAGGGTCCTCTGATTCCTCCTGTATTGAATTGTATTGTAATTGTACTGTCTGCTTTAATATTGTAAAACTGCGCAAACTGTCGGCGCTATATAAATCCTGTATAATAATAAAGCCTGTATAATAAATAGTGCGGTGACCAGAATTTTACTGGAGTGTAAAATGCTGGTCACTGCAAGGACACTCAGAAAACATTTGTTTTCTTTGTGTCCCACTCACATTGCAATGCAGCCTGGAGCTGCACTAAAATGCAGACATGCTGCGTTTTATCGCAGTGCACAGTACAGGATTGCATGTCACTGAACAGCAGCACTGCTCATCACACTGCTGTATGGGAGCATGAATGATTTGTACTTTTGCACATTTCAAATAAAGTTAAGTGAGGTTAAAAAAAAATAAAAGGGGGGGAGCCATGTGTGCACTGCATTGCACACCACACTGCCCCCTACTGCTGCGGTTCACATCTCAGGCACCTGTACGTTGTGTGTTCGTCGGCTCACCTAACTACCTAAATCCTTTTAACGGTTTAAAACTAATACAACAGTTGCCCAAGGATGTGCCAATTTGGGGGTATCTCTGCATGGCAGTTGATGAGAAGCCTTATCTTGAAAAATTCAAATGAAAGTGTAGTATATTTACATTGAATAAAACATTTTTACTTTGTAGGAAATCGCTGGCTCTAAGGAATGATACCTTGATCATTGCTGCAGTGATAACCTTGATATCACCACTCCCATCTGAGGATGTATATATTTGTATGACCGACGGGAAGCAGTTAAAGTTGATCTTATACTATCTGTTTGTTGGATTAAAGCAGTAGTAAACTGCAAAAAAAAAAGTTATATGTGCTAATATGCATCACGTTTGGGTTTTACTGTCGCCCTATCAGAGTATTTGGATACCTGCAAACAAAAGAAAACAGTGGCCAGCCCAGTAAAGCCCCTCACCCTGCTAGCACGCTTCATTTTTTTTGCATGGGCCCTAGGTGGGTGGACGTCTTTTCTCTACTGAGAAAAATTTTACTTTTTTTTTTTTTTTTTTTTTTTTTTTTACTACTACTTTTCCTAAATCAAGATCTCAGCCTCATTCACATGGGCACAGGGGCCAGTAGTGTGTGAATATGGTTGTGTTTATGTGGCTTGAGCCGTGAGGTGCTGCATGCAGACAGCCCATATAAGTGTACAGGGATGCAGCTGCTGCACGCACACAACCGCTTGTTCCAATTTGACAGGCATGCGGGTGTGGGTGAGCAGGCTCAAACACAGTGTACAGTACATTTGGGGCCGATCACCCATATGCCTGTCAAAATGGAACAACAAGGGGTTAGGTCTGTGTAGCCACTGCATTTCCATACACGTACTTGGGCTGCTTGCATGCAACACCAGGCAATTTAAGCCACATAAACACAAAGCCCATTTACATACTATGTTCCTTGGTGTCCATGTGACTGAGGCCTTGATGTACTTGCTGCTTAGTTGGGCTCTTAATGCAGCTACCTGGCTCGACAAAAGCTTTGGAAGTCATACCTGGACTGAAAAATTATGTGGCCTATGTGAAAATGTGATCTTCGAATTGTGGCGGTTTTCAGACCATTGTGTACAGTTAGCCGCAGAGCACTTTCCGGGTCTAGAACTGTGGCACAGCCACCTGTGTGACCCGGTTTCTGACAACTCTTTAATGAGTTTGCCATGTGGGCCAAGCATCGTGAGCTACTACATTTATTGGAACTGTTGAGTATTCTCTTTTTCACTTGCTTTCAATTGTTCTCTACAGAAAGGGTTAATATTTTGAAAAATAATGTGCAGTGTCAATAATACAAGAGCACTCCACACTACTATTGTTCCTTATGCAAGATGCACTCAGTTTCCCCTCAGTCCTTGCTGCCACCTGCAGTGGCCTGGTCTGCTACTTTTAGCAGCTGATTTGTGAGTACCCTAGATATTTACCTAGTGTTTTCAATTTAGTTGTTTTTGTTAAGCAGTGCAACATGTCTGATCTCAAGTGCAAGGGGAGCACTCCCTGTTGCGTTGGATCTCTCCAGATCTTAAAACCACTAGCAATTCCAGGATGGCCTGCATGGTGCTTCCCCGGGGACCTTACAACAACAGCCTGGATCATTGCCCCCTGGTTAAGTTCTCACACTCCTTGGAGTCTTCTTTAGCTCTGTCAAGTGTGGCCACTTACTTTGCCGCGCTGCATTACGAACACAGAGGCTGTAAGCATTCTTCTATACCTTCCTCCAGAATCTCTGCCTGACAAATTTGCAGCTGTAGCAGCCTCTGTATCTTTTCATATTAATACAGTGATTTTACAAGTGTGGTTACTAGTCTGGAATCCCTAAGATGCTCCATAACTATCTAAAAGTTTTGGGTACACCGCTTTAATAAAGCACTGACCGTACCTTTTGAGGATGCACCAGTGTTTAAGGATCCTATTTACAAAAATTTGGAAGCTCTTTCTAAATCGTTCGTTCTTTATGCTAGCAGGTTTTGCTTTGCAACCATCTAAAGCCTTGTTGTCAGTCTGTCAAACCTTAGGGGAATGAACTAAATGTATGTCAAAGTATCCAGCTACTATCCATACTGATCCTTTATTTGTAGAACACTTGGCGCTTATGCCTTCAGCCCTAAAGTATTGCATAGAGGGGTTAGACAATGTTGTCGATATTTTCTGAATAGGTCCCCTGTGTGTATATATGCAGAGAACTCTTTGACTTGAAATGTTGGTTGGCAGAACAACAATCTGAAAAACACTTGCTGCGCATGCCTTTTCATGGTGAACATCTCTTTGGTGCCTCTTTGGATACTATCATAATGGATGTCGCTGGGCGTTCAAGTACTTATTTGTACCAGCTGAAGAACTACAGCCACAAACTGGGAAAATTAATTCCCCCCCCCCCCCCAAGAAAGAGTTCCTTTTGTTAATCCCAGGCTTCAACCTTTAAGGGCAGACCTAAGCCAGATGCCCAGTTCATTTGCAGACCCTGAGCACCCAAAGCCCCTAAACCTGCAGATGTGGGGCCTACAAGGTCATCTGTCCAGTTGAGCAGTGCCACAGCGGCGGCATACATCATCATGGAGGAACCAGAAGTCTTGCTTTGGCAAGGGAGGTTAGAAAGCATTCTAGCCTGGGCAGAACTCTGCACTCTAGCCTTGTACATCATTCACATAAGAGTAATTAACAATTGGCAGGCAGACTTCCTCAGCTGGCAGTGTCTTGTCCCAGAGGAATGATCTCTACACCTGAAAGTATTTCAGGACCACATGTGACAAGTAGGGAGCACTCGACAGGTTTGTCTCCAGATGCAGAGATGCTTTGGCTGAAGCAGTAGATTCTTTGGCATTGTACTATCAATACATTCTTTTCCCTTTCTGAAACCATTTTTACATCATCTCTGCAGGCTCTAGATGGAGTGCATTCTGGTGAGTCTCATAGCTCCAAACTGGCCTAGACAGACATGGTACTCAAACTTGTGGCAGACACACCATGACATTTTCCAGCTCCACCAGATCTCCTACCCCAAGGAATGATTTACCTTCCTGCTCCACAGTCGGTCTTTAATGACATGGCTGTTAAGGCCCATGGCATGGGAGACAGGAGTGAATCTGATTTGGTCATTTCCACACTGATGAGAGCCAGGAAGTCAACCTCCCTCAAGATCTACCATCACACATGGAAGGCTTTAAGATAAGACTTCAACCCAGGAAATACACAGTGGAAGAGTCCTTGCGTTTCTGCACTCAGACCTGGATCAGTATTTAGCATGGAGAATCTTCAAGAGACAAAGCTCAGCCCTTGCAATCTTGTTTCAAAGGCCGCTTGACTCCCATTCATTGATTACATTTTTTGTACAGGGTGTCTCTCATGTGGCTCCTCCTGTACAACCACCTGTTACTCTGTGAGATTTTAATCTGTTTCTGTCAGCACTCCAAAGGAATGCCCTTTGAACCCATCAGAGGTATTTCTCTCTTCACCCTCGTTTTGTTTTAGGTTATATTCCTTGTTACCATCACCTCTGTGAGGTGTGTGTCTGACCTTCACATATTTGTCTGGTAAATTACTCTATCTGGTCATATGCAAAGATAAGTTGGTGTTGAAGCCTATAACCTCTATTTTCTCCCTAAGATGAATTCAGCCTCTCTCCTCTAACAGAAATTTTCATCTGTCAGGCTGTAGTATTTCAAAAGGAAATTGCCCTTCATTGCCTGGATGCAGTTCATGTTGTGCTGCTTAAGCTTTCAACCCCCACTTCCATTCCTGACTACGGGATTCACAATGTAGTCTCACCTGTTCACCTTCTGCTCCAATGAGTTTCCTGATACTAAGGGCCTAATCATGGCTCATGGCTTGCTTACCTCCCATTGGGAAGGGTTATACTTGGTTGGCCAGTGTCCACATCCTCCTATAGGTGACAGTATCAGTCGCGGCCCGTCCATCCATTCGATTGGCCCCCTAATCTACATGCATGGCGACAGACTCATTGATTCCAATCTGGGGTGGGTTTTTTAAAGCACACGATTAGAGCCAGGGTCTCCAATAGGCTTCAAAAAAGGATCGGCTCTGCGCCCCGAGCCCACTCAGTTGTATGACAATAGCGAATGAGTATTCGCTATCATCACACTGATTCTCCTCCCGGCCAACCAGAAAGTGGGTCGTGAGAAAAGAGAAGCGTTTCAATTAGCCTAGGAGGAGGGAGGAGCTGCCGTAATGCCGAGGAGGAGAAGCAAGGGGAAACTGCCACCCATTGCCTGCTCTATAGATGGGGTTAGTGCTGGGCCAGGGGAGGCCAGCCGCCACTAGACAATATAGTTGTCTGTGAATAAATTAATCCCATGTAAATTCCAAGATATGGATTTTATTGTTTGTACAAAGATCTCAATTCTTCAGGCAGTAGAAAGCATTCCTTAGCCCTCTCTAACCTGATATTTATTAATTTAATGTTTGACAAACCACAGGGTGAGCGACTGCATGGTAACTAACCTGTCAGAGAGAGTGCTAGATTTTTACACTAGAAGGTCACAGATTGAAGAAATATGGAGGGCCTCAACTATCCAAGTTTGAGGGATTTTTGCACTTGCTGGTTACAGAGTAAGACCACAGCAGCAGGAATCTTGAGCTATGGGAGACCACATTTACAGTAAACACATCCAGGAACACACAGGCTACCAAACAGACATAGGATATACACAACTGCATCATTTTTGGGGTATGGCCTTGGGCTAAAATGTAACTATTAACACTGGGACATACCTGAACAAATATTGTGTCAGCCTTCCAAGGAGGGAAGAAAATCAAGGCTTTGTCACTAGAGAAACAGGATCTCTTTGAGATTTAATAGATTCCTGAGTTACTGTTAAACTTACACACTACTTAGAGTGTATGCACTTAGATAAAACCTATTTATAACTTGCGTTTCCTTTAAGCGCTGTTGACATTATTAAGTCTAAAATTCAGTTGTTATCCATATACTCTATGATATGAATTTTATACCTTTCTGTAATTTTGTGATAAAGATAATCATTTCAAGGCCTCCGCTGGCACTTCATCAAAGAGAATAACAACATAGCTCTCTACAAACATAATTAGACTGTAAATTGTCAACATAACAGAGCTATCTAAACACGGATGATTTCCCGCTTGTCCTTTTTCTTCAGTTATAGGACTCCAAGCTGTATAAATTGCTTGTTCTAGTTCTAAACCCTCAATAATTCTTAACTGTGATCTTAAATTTCTATTTCAATGAGCTTGCTATAGTTTCATATTCTTCCTCCCTAATTTAGAGGTAAGAGAACAGTCCTAACTCTTCTGTAGTTAGACTGTATCCAGAGTTGTAACAAAAGACCTTGGACCCCGAGACATTCAAATGTGAGATCAGTATGGTAATGATACCTGGTATTAATGCAAATGTCTCCAAAACTCTTCGCACCCTGATTTTTTTTTTGGGTCCTCCAAATTCATAGACCTACTATGTCTTAAAATGTCTTCTTTTTTATGATTGATCACCTGCATTCCTGCCCTGTGTCTGTTGGAACACATTACTTTTGTTAGATTTAGGGCTTAGAGTGTTCATTGCTAACTTTGCTCCAGATAATGTACACTGATTAGATTTTAGAATTGTTTCATGCCTTGTGATCCAAATACACTGGAGAATTAATGTTGTCCATGGCAGTTAGGTTATCCCTGGTATTTCCCTGATGCAAGTTAGAAACTTGGTTTCTGCAGGACACACCTAGAATCATGTGAAGAAGTACGTACGCCCCATGGAAACTTAACTTTTTTTTTTTTTCATATTTGAACAGACAAAAGTTAGATCTTGATTTAAATAATGTCTGCAGATGTATTGATCAAAAATTATGTACTTGAACAAATGACACACACATTTTGGCATAGTGTATTAATTTTTATGATGTAATGTAAAGTGATATTTAGAGTTGAGCGAACCTCCGGAAGTTCGGGTTCTGCTGGTCCGGCCGAACTTCGGGACAAAGTCCGGGTCCGGACGGAACCCGAACGATCGCACGGACACCGAACCCCATTGAAATCAATGGGGACCCGACTTGAAGGCCTCCAAGCGAGTTGAGATTTATAGTGAAATGTAATGTAGTATTTTTAATTATGTGATACGGTTTTACACACACAGTAAACAAGTTCATGTATTAAAAACTAGTTATGTAGACGTCTGTAATAAATTTAGTTCTAGATTGAAAACAGACAAGTTTATACTTTTTTTTTTTTTCAATTCAAAGGTACCCCGCATGCATGAAGAAGTGTACTAAGATCCACACAGGACGTCTTTGGTTCAAAGATTGAACGTAGTCCCTTTATGGTCCCTATTGGATTGACGGTACCTGGACAGAGAATATGTGT
>BLSH010345391.1:289567-318042 GCA_018402905.1 Glandirana rugosa | reverse complement strand
CAGGTGTCCCCCAGCGGAGTGTCCCTCCCTCAGCGTCACCATGCCCATATGCAGCCATCATGTGCCCATCCCATCTGTAGCCATCATGTGCCCATCTGTATCCTCCCCTTATCAGTGCCCATATGCACCCTTGCCAGTGCGTGGATTAATCACAGTCACAGCAGATCAGCGGTCTCCCGCTGTGTTACCATAGAGCAGTGCTCTGAAATATCCGGCGGCCGGCCACTGTAGCAAAGCTCCGCCTCCTAGACGTGATAGACGGAACACTGTTTCAATTTCCCGGCATTGGACAGTGTTCCATGATCCATCTATCTCTGAACAAGAATCGGCCATGGGCGCCGCTGCAGCCACAGCTGAAAGCGGCCCCAGGGCAGTCCGGACCTGCCTGCAGCTCTGAAAGGCCGCCTGCTCGCGGCTCTAACAAGCCGCGCACTCGCGGCTCTGAAAGCCGCCCGCTCGCGGCTCTGACAAGCCGCGTGCTCGCGGCTCTGAAAAGCCGCCCGTTCGCGGCTCTGACAAGCCGCGCACTCGCGGCTCTGACAAGCCGCGCACTCGCGGCTCTGAAAGCTGCCCGCGGCTCTGACAAGCCGCGCACTCGCGGCTCTGAAAGCCGCCCGCTCGCGGCTCTGGCAAGCCGCCCGCTCGTGACTTGATAGAGCGGAGCGGCGCAAAGCGGCTCCAGGCGATCTCAAGGCGGTGACTTGATAGAGCGGAGTGGCGCGAAGCGGCTCCAGGCGATCTCAAGGCGGCTTGCCAGGAGACTTCTATGATAGAAGTCAATGCAAGCCGCCTGAGATCGCCCTGAAGGGACCCCTCAGGACACTCGGGGCTATGGGCATGACATTCGGGGCTGCAGCCCTGATAGCCACCCCCTAGCGACGCCCCTGTGATTAGCTGTGATTGGCTCACGATAATCAAATGGTACAGTTGGGCTGTAATTGGCCCTGTCCTGTACCATGTGATCACCGTGACCAATCAGAACTAGCAACTCAATTGTGTACAATGAATGGCATGAAAGGAAGCCATCCATTGTTTACAATTGTCATGTGATCTGCTGTGACTGTTCACAGCGATCTTATGATACTGGCAGCAGGTCGGTATAGTGATCAGTCATCGGCTGTGTCCGGTGGGCACAGCTGCTTGCAGATCGGGCCGATGTGTGGCCCCTCAAGCGCCATCTTCTATTGTTATTATTATGCAGGATTTATAGCGCCGACAGTTTGCGCAGCGCTTTACAACATTAGGGCAGACAGTACAATTACAATACAATTTAATTCAATACAGGAAGAATCATGTGCTGTCCACTCAGAAGGACGAAAGTCCCGGCCGTCAATCAGTTTTAGGTGTTATGTTGGTCAAAGTCTGGACAATTTAACACATGCAGAGACTGGCGCACACCCAGTGTGTACTACATTGAGCAAACATCCCCAACACCAACCTAGTGACAGGAAAACAAACCATAGGGGTTCATACACACTAGCTTAAAAAAAACACCAGTGCTCTTGGTAGAAAAAAAATGCACGTTTTTAATGTTTTTCGTTTGTACTAGCATTTAGGAGCGTTTAGCGTTCTTTTCTGCCAGAAAACTGCTCTCAGAAACTCAAAACACAAGGATTTTTTTCTTCTTCAAAACGCTGAGCTTAAAGGGGTTGTAAAGGCAGAAGTTTTTTTTATCTTAATGCAGTGGTTCTCAACTCCTGTCCTCAGGACCCACCAACAGGCCAGATTTTAAGTATTACCTTGGGGAGATGCAGACTAGAATACTGCAATAACCGACCAGCAAATTATATCACCCATCATGTATTTCAGTAATCCTGCAAACCTGGCCTGTTAGTGGGTCCCGAGGACAGGAGTTGAGAACCACTGTCTTAATGCATTCTATGCTTTAAGATAAAAAGCCTTCTGTGTGTAGCGCCCCCCCCCCCCAAATACTTAAGGTCCCTCTCTGTCCGGTGATGTCCACAAGTATCTCAACTGTTCGAGATTCTCCCTCCTGATTGGCTGAGACACCGCAGTGCAGCGCCAAAGTCAGTTAGCCAATCAGGGGAGAGAGGGGGCGGGGCCAGTCCAGGCTCTGTGTCTGAATGGACACAGGGAGCTGTGACTCGGCTCGGGTGCCCCCATAGCAAGCTGTGGGGGCACTGAACCAGGAGGTAGGGGCCAGGATCACAGAAGAGGGACCTGAGAAGAGGAGGATCCGGGCTGCTCTGTGCAAATTCACTGCAACAGAGCAGGTAAGTATGACATGTTTGCTATTTTTATAGGGGAAAAAAAAACAAGACTTTACAATCACTTTAAAATATGCCTCTAAACGACGTAATGTGCATGGACACATTGGGTAACTTTTGTCGCTTTTAAAGGCGAAACGCTAAACTCCACTAGAAGCAGTGTTTTTTTTTTTTTTTAAAGTCAGTGTGCATGGATCCTAAATGGCTGTTTAAATCCCACTTGGGCAATGTTATGAAATTTGGTAACTAGTGGGTGCCTGTACAAGTTACAGTGTATTCAGAGATAGGTGTCAATCTCTGGAATAAACCATAATTTGGTAGATCATGTGCTGTATCCTTGGCCATCCCATGTCTATGGGCTCTTTTAATTAAGTTAGTTTAGCCCTTGAATATTCTGTGCTAACAAATGCCTATTTTTTGCTGTTGCCAAATGTAAATGAAGCATCATTTTAAATAATGTTGCAGTAAATTCTCCAGGCATAAGTCCCATGTGGCGAAATGATCAAAGGCAATGCAGAATGATTAGGTCTTTATTTAACACTCCAAAGAAATTTGGTGTAATGGTGTTTTTTCACCCTTTTCTCCAATCCTAAACTTCATTTCCCTTGCACAGCTGTGAATTCCCCAGTGCATGCTGGCGATGGGTTTGATAAATGCTGCTAATATCACCTCCTGATCTAACAATGCTCTGAGTTTGGTCCGCAGGTCTTGATGAGTAATTGCTGTTGTTCTACTCCAATGACTGAATTAAGTTGCCCTGTTATAAAGGGTTCATACTACAGTGATTTCAGCCGAGACAGCTCATGGCCATGTCCCAGTGGACAGTGACCTTTTGCAGGGTATCTTTCTACTTCCAGATAAAATGGCCTAAATTGTTTTCTATTGACTGAGGCATCTTACTTTATCTGTTAAAGCTATATAGCACATGGCCACAGTTAGAATTTATCCAGTGTACTGATGTTTTAGGGAACGATCAGTCTGAGCTGTAAATATATAGTATCTGTATAAGGGATACCTATGGTCCTATTTTGTTAACTTTCATTTCACTTTTCATATTTCATATACATAATTTTAGTTCAACCCCTGTTTTATATGTATCTGTGCACACTAATGTTCACTTTGTTTTACGGATTTTATAAAGTTCAAATATACTCCACCACACCTTTTGGAGAGCATTGGACCCATCACATTAGTCTATGCCCCCAAAGCTGCTTACAATTGTATACCCCTACTGACATCCTGAATGCCAGCAGACATTATAGTCAATTTGTATAACTTTTTAACTTACTGATATGCTATGGATTACAGGACCTCCATGAAGAGGGTGTCCCAGGAGGGGCAGAGCTAGGGCAAGTTCAACCTTGCACAGTGCAAAGCATAGCCCTCTCAAATTTCTGAAAGTCAAAACTTGTCTGAACCTCCTCTCCCTAGACGAATGAGAGGGAAGTGTGATGGAAGTGTCGTATTTAGGGAACTAAAGATGGTTTGTCTCCAGTCCGCTCGGACCATTGTCTCTTCCTCCACCAGTAAGTAACCACTCGGACAACCAGCTGGAGCTAAATGGCCAAAGCAGCCTTTTATTAACAAAGATCCATAAATGGCATATAAAAGTGACAAATGTAAACACAGAATAACTGGAGCCTCAAGGTCCTAGTAGGCATCAAGAAAAAGTAGTGTCCTACTTGAAACAAGCCTTCAGCCACAACACCACCGACTCTGAGACAACTAACCGCAGATACCTCCATTAGAACAACTGTGAGCCGTACATCAGATGGGTCCCTATAAAGCAGTGGAGGCTGGTGCTCGATAATTCAGGGGGGAGCAACAAACCAAAGGCACCCCCCCTTGGCAGGAGACTAGGTAGTCCCACCCCATCTGGGGGTATATGAATGCGGGGAACACCCTTCCCCTCCACGAGCCTCCTTACCTGCCTGGGATCACTCCGATCTCCCCTCCTCCTCCTTCCCCTTCCCCTGTCTGAGCCCGGGAGTGCTAGATGGCTGAGCCGCTGCAGGTGAACCATCCATGATCACAGCGGTGGCTGGTGGGTCGGTCGGTCTTCTCCTCTGGCCTGCATCTCCTCTTTCCTCCTCCCTCTCCCTTCTCCTCCTCCTAGGTGTCCAATAGGATTGCCTGGTGTTTTGGCCAATCAGGAAACGGGTCCAATGACCCGCTTCCCGATTGGCAGAGAGGAGATTCAGAGAATATTCATTCACTATTGGCACACAACTGGGTGGGCTCGAAGCGCAGTGCTCTGCACCCCAGACCACCCTTTTTGAAGCCTTTGAGAGCCTCTGGCTCTAATCACGTGCGTCAAACCCCCCCCTCCCCCCAATTGGAATCCACACATCTGACGCCCCGCATATAGATTAGGGGGCTGAATGCACGGATAGGGCGGTCCGTGCCCATGCGCCCTTAATGGATGGGCCGCCACTGCTATAATGTACCTTTTGTGCCCACAGTAACCTACAAGGACCTTGCACCCTGCTGGCTGCACATCAACAAGCACCCAACAATCAAAAAACATCCAAAAGAATAAATAGGTAAAACAAGGGGTGGGCGGGAGGCAAGCTTTCCCTGGCTAATCTTCCTTCCAACTGAAGACCTCCCGCCAAACCTTGCGATTCCACCCGCTCCCACCTATGAACACCAATGGCGTAGATCTTTTCAAACTTATTTGACTACAAACTAATGCCTTGTACACACAGTGCAATGGTTGTACGACCGCACGTTCAACTTTTGCCCAAAATCGACTGTTGTCTGTTGTCTAGCGTACTGACTGGAGTCAAGTAATCTTTCAACAAAGCTGAAAAATAAAGTGCATTTTATATACAATTCTATAGCTCAGACCAAAATGAGGGACAAATGAGGAAAGAGAGACAAATCAGGGATGTAGTGACCTGTTACGAACATCTAAAGAGTAAGTTCAGGTGAATGTGATTTGTGAATTAGGAATGTAGGTTTACTCGAACTGACACTTCCGGGCATTCCAGACTTCTGAGCATGCATGTTTTGCACGTACAACTTCTGTACACACGAGTTAACAGTCATACAACGGCTTGTTTTCTGGTCTGCTCAGCCAACTTCTTTTGTACAACTGTTGAACGTCGGCTGTCGTAATCGCGCGTACTAACGGTCAGATTATCGTACAACCAGCTGTTGTAAGACCGTTGTTGTACCACCGTTGCATCATGTGTACAGGCCTTAATAGAACTCCTAGCTCCAACCCCCTTTAACTTTTGTCATGGCAGCCGTTCCTTCATTATTATTATTATTATTACACAGGATTTATATAGCGCCAACAGTTTACGCAGCGCTTTACAACTTGAGGGTAGACAGTACAAATACAATACACTTAAATACAGTAGGAATCAGAGGTCCCTGCTCCTTAGAGCTTACAATCTAAGAGGGAAGGGCAAGAGATACAAGTGATAATAACTGTGGGGGATGTGCTAATGGAGAAGATAAATGTACAGTTGTTAGATGGGAGCCAGATAGGCTTCTCTGAAGAGATGAGTTTTCAGGGATCGTCTGAAGGTGAACAAAGTAGGAGAAAGTCAGACAGATTAGGGTAGAGCATTCCAGAGGATGTGAGAGGCTCTGGCGAAGTCCTGGAGGCGAGCATGGGATGAGGTGACAAGGGAGCTAGAGAGCAGGCGATCTTGGGAGGAGCGAAGAGATCGATTTGGTTGGTATTTTGAGACCAGGTTAGTGATGTAGCTGTGGGCCAGGTTGTGGATGGCTTTATAGGTTATTGTTAGTATCTTCAATTTAATTAGTTGGTTGAGTGGCAGCCAATGGAGGGATTGACATAGGAGTGTAGCAGATGCCGAACGGTTTTTAAGGTGGATGAGCCCGGTGGCAGCGTTCACAATGCACTGAAGTGGGGATAGCTTATTTAGAGGTAAGCCAGTGAGGAGGGAGATGCAGTAGTCAAGGCGAGAGATGACCAGGGAGTGGATTAGAAGCTTTGTGGTGTCATTGGTTAGGAAGGGGCGTGTCTTGGAGACGTTGCGAAGGTTGAGGCTGCAAATTTTGGATAGCAAATGGATATGGGGCCAAAAGGTTAGTTCGGAGTCCAGGATTACACCTAGGACCTTGGCGTGGGGGGATGGGTTGATAGTTGAGATTTTGATTTTGACAGAGAAATCTGGGGAAGTGGCACGAGGGGGAGGAAATATAAGCTTGGTTTTGGATGGGTTGAGTTGGAGGAAGTGATGTGACATCCAGGCTGATATGTCTGTTAATAAGTTGGTGATGCGTGAGGAGACAGATGGAGAGAGCTGGGGGGTGGAGATATAGATTTGTGTGTCATCAACGTAAAGATGATACTGAAAGCTGTGGGAGCCTATCAACTGACCCAGGGAGGCGTTGTAGATTGTGAAAAGGAGAGGTCCTAGAACAGAACCTTGTGGGACACCAACAGAGAAAGGAAGAGGAGAGGAGGAAGTAGAGTTGTAAGTGACATTGAAGGAGCGGTTGGATAGGTAGAATGAGAACCAGCGAAGAGTACAGTCACGGAGACCAAAGGAGTGGAGTTTTTTTAGGAAGAGGGGTGGTCCACTGTGTTCATGTTTTTCTTCTTTTTACTCCGTACCTCCCTTACTTGAAAGTACTGGATATTTTGCTAGGAGTGGATACAAGGGTTGAAGGAGGAAGATATAGGTAAAAGCAGACACCTATGTTATGCACAGTCATTCTTACTTTACTTTTTTATTTTTATTTTTTCAGTATACCTTCACATTGACATTAAAAAAAAAAAAAATCAACTTAAACTGTTGCAGGTACTATCTCTACGTTTACCCTCCTCCAACAATGCAAAGTCAGCGCTCGCTAGTAAGAGCTATCCAAATTTGGCAGCAAAAGTGCAAATATAATTTAAAGTAGGATTGCACCGACACCGATACTGGTATTGGTACCAATACTGGTCAATTTCAGAGTATCTGCACTGGTGAAAAATGCCCCGATACCCAAAACCGATACCTTGGGCTTGGTTATTTGTTGTCAGCGGGAATACCCCGCTAACAACTGAAACGTGACAAAAAAATGCTAGCAATTATTGGCTGTTAAGGACAGGGCCGCCGCTTCCTTAAACAACCAATGAGGTGTCCTCGGGATTGCCCCTCTCCGTCCCCTCCTCCTCTCTCACCAGCTGTTCCCAGGCTCAGGCAGCAACGGCGGATTTAAATAGTTGACTGAATTGGATTGAGCCATGTTTCTAGGCTTGCCAGGGCTTAAATGACATTTCCTTGGGCCCCATCAGTCCAGCAGAGGGACCCAGGAGGCAAAAGCAGGGAAGAGACTATTTTTTTTTATTTTCGGCTTGCAGGCAGATAAAGTTGGTGCCGCTGTCCGATGTCCCGGTCGGTCGCTCACTGCCTTTTCCTGGCGGATTGATCTACCTGCCTTGTTCAACAAGTGCTTAGGAGGGCGGAGGCAGAGGCTGTACATGCGCGGCTGGAGGAGACAGAACAGGGATGTTGCAGAGGGCACAGTGCGGGGATCGTAATACACAGGCAGGCGGCACAACTGAACTACAGCACTTCTATGTTGATGGTACAGTACCTGAAGACCTGTAGTACTGCAAGTGGCAGATGGCTATACAGCACTTGCTGTGCTATGATTATCATAATGATAATGATGATCATCATAAGCACAGTAAGACGCTTTCTTTTAGGTCTTGTTTTCATTTATGTTTTACATTAGGTAGATCACATTTACCACAACCCAACCACTCCCCTTACGCTGCAAAGACACTGCCACCACCATACATAGTACAACAGTGGTGCCAGACTGTTCTACACACACTCCCAATGGCTTTATCCACTGGGAGTGTGTAAAACCCTCAGCCGCCAGTGCCATACTATATTCTATGGTGGCAGTGCCTTTGCAGCATAAGGGGAGTGGTGATAAATGTGGCTCAGCCATGCCTTTTTACTGCCCTGTAAACATAAATGAAAACAAGACCTAAAAGAAAGCATCTCACTTGTGTAATGTAAAGGGTGCAGGGGATTGTGTAATGTAAAGGAGACCAGAGGTGCAGGGGGTTGTGTAATGTAAAGGAGACCAGAGGTGCAGGGGGTTGTGTAATGTAAAGGGGTCCAGAGGTGCAGGAGGCTGTGTAATATAAAGGGGATGCAGAGGAGCACCTCCCAAACCACCCCTCTACCTACGCGATAGATATCGGTAATTGGTATCGGCGACTACTCGGTGGCAAAAAAATGGTATCGGTGCAACCCTAATTTAAAAGTATAAAGAAGTCTGGGTTCACACTGTTGCGAATCATAAGCGGTTCAGATGCGGTTAGGGAGCCCAAGATTTGCATGTCACTTGAATAAAATGCATATCTATGTGTTTGTTTCACATATCAGCGTTGCAGATTTGATGCTTTTTTGGTGCAGGTGCGATGCGAATTTCAATAATGCAATGCAAATTTGTTCGCACCTCCACACTGCAAATCACAACATAAATTCGCACTCCACCTTGGACCAAAACCTGCATCAAATTTGCACCATATCTCAGCGCAGCAGTGTGAACCCAGACTCAAGGCAAAAATTTTTTATTTTTGGATTGAGTGGAGAGGGATTAGTTCACCTGTCAGGTTTCTATTGCTGATTGTGCCCTCGTTAGGGAGATTTACCATCTATATTTGTTCTGTTTACCATTATCAATGAAAGTGAAATTAAAAAAAAAAAAATGACAAATTTTGGGTAAAAGTTACCCCTTTCATTTTATTTTATCCTAATTTTTGGGGCATATGTGCTTTTGAGAGGGTTTCAAGATAAAAATGTATCTTAACTTCAGATGATATTGAAATATAAGTGTAGTATGGGATATCATCATCCCAAAGGGTCCAGCAGATTAGAATTTCTCATTGTCCATGCTAAGGCCTCATACACACGGGCGTTTTTTAACGCCACGTTTTTGGGCGTTTTTTACAGCTCTCCATGTTATTCAATGGCCCCCTAAAAACGCTGACAATTTTGAGCAGTAGAGGGCGTCGGCGTTAGTGAGCTGTAACTGGAACGCAGGACCAGTGCGTTCCGAAGCTGCAGCGCCATGGCGTTTTTGACGCAGAGCCGGCAAAACGCTCAATAACTTTGCTTAACTTTGTATACACAGAGTTAAGCCTCATCAGGCATTCTATTCAAAATCATTGGTTCCCTATGGAAGCCCATTGATTTGAATAGAAGTCGTACCAGAAGTCGGATCACAATGATCCGACTTGCGGCGCGACTTGTGTGCTAGGGGTCTTAACCACTTGCCGACCGCCGATCGGCATCTGACGACGGCAAAGTGGTTCGTTTCCGCAAACTCCGTCATACGACGGCGGCTGTGGGAACGAGCTTAGTGAGCGCGCGCGCCTCCGGAGGCGCGCACACGCGCTCACTGTGTTCGGGGAGGGCCAGGGAGCGGGTGCGGCGGCTTCGATTGCCGCCGGCTACCCGCGATGGCCCCCCCCCGAGTGGAGGAACGGAGGTCCGTGTATGTAAAGACGGACCTCCGCTCTGTGTGAAGGGGGAAGGGCTGTGATCACAGCCTTCCTGTATACGAAGGCTGTGACCACTTCCCTTCCCCAGATAGTGCAGTCCCCCTACAGTTAGAACACGCCCAGGGAACATAGTTAACCCTTAGAGCGCCCCTGCAGGTTAACCCCTTCACTGCCAATGACATTTACACAGTAATCAGTGCATTTTTATAGCACTGATCGCTGTATAAATGCCAATGGTCCCAAAAAAGTGTCAAAATGGTCTGACATGTCCGCTGAAATATCGCAGTACCGCTAAAAATCGCAGATCGCCGCCATTACTAGTAAAAAAAAAAAAAAACCACCCCCAAAAATGAAATCTCATCATCCGTAAACGCGACCACTTTTGCGCAAACCAATCAATAAACGCCGATTGCGATTTTTTTTATCGCAAATATGAGGAATTATATAAATCGGCCAAAAACGGTGAAAAAAAATGTTTTTTTATATTTTTTTTTTGACTTGTATTCTAGCAAAAAGTAAGA
Source organism: Glandirana rugosa (assembly GCA_018402905.1). Lineage (NCBI taxonomy): Eukaryota > Metazoa > Chordata > Amphibia > Anura > Ranidae > Glandirana > Glandirana rugosa. Next base: position 307,801 of record BLSH010345391.1, on the reverse strand, counting down.
AATTTGGGTTTTTTTGCAAAATTGTCGCTCTTCTTTTGTTTATAGCGGCGATCAGAAATGACGCAGAGGTGATCAAATACCACCAAAAGAAAGCTCTATTTGTGGGGAAAAAAGGACACAAATTTCGTTTGGGTACAACGTCGCACGACCGCGCAATTTTCAGTTAAAGCGACGCAGCGCCGAATCGCAAAAAGGGCTCCGGTCCTAAAGCTGGAAACCCTTCCGGGGCTGAAGTGGTTAAAGGGGAACCCCCGCAAAAAAATTTGCTGGGGGTCCCCCCCCCCCCCCCAAGAGCATACCAGGCTCTTCGATCTGGCATGGATTTTAAGAGGAACCCCCATGGCAAAAAAAACAGCGTAGGGTCCCCCTCAAAATCCATACCAGACCCAAATCCATACGAGCGAGCCCCCCCCCCCCTCCTGGACCGTACCAGGCCGCATGCCCTCAACATGGGGAGTATGGGTGCTTTGGGGCAGGGGGGGCTCTGCACCCCCCACCCCAAATCACCTTGTGCCCATGTTGATGGGGACAAGAGCCTCTTCCCAACAACCCTGGCTGTTGGTTGTCAGGGTCTGTGGGCGGGGGCTTATCGGAATCTGAAAGCCCCCTTTAATAAGAGGGCCCCCAGATGTCGGCCCCCCACCCTATGTAAATGAGTATGGGGTACATCGTACCCCTACCCATTTACCTGCAAAAAAAGTGTACAAAAAAACATGCTACACAGCTTTTTAAAATATTTTATTAAATCAGCTTCGGCATCTTCTCCCCTCTCTAAAGCTCTTTTGCGGGGTCTTGGGTCTTCTGAGGGGTCTTCTGCGGGGTCTAATGCTCTTTTGCCGACGTCTCCTCGGCTAGCGTGTCCCGCTTCTGCTGCTTCTTCTGGAGATGTTGACTCATCGATTTCTTCCACTTGAATGCCGAGTCTGTGCTGTACGGTTGCCTTATATTGGCGTGGGGCGGGGCCACACGCTGATGTCGCCCTCAGCCACGCCCTCATGACGTCACATCTTGAGGCGGGCCTGTGCCGTGATAGCCCGCCACCAAGATGTGACATCATAATGGGGGCGGGGCTCAGGATGACATCAGCGCGTGGCCCCTCCCCATGCCAGTATAAGGCAGCCGCGCAGCACGGACTCGGCATTCGAGTGGAAGAGAGCGACGAGTCAACATCTCCAGAAGAAGAAGAAGCAGAAGCGGTAGAAGCTAGCTGAGAAGACAGCGGCAAAAGAGCAGAAGACCCAAGACCCTGCAAAAGAGCTGACGAGAGGGGAGAAGATGCCGGAGCTGATTTAATAAAATATTTTAAAAAGCTGTGTAGCATGTTTTTGTGTACACTTTTTTTTTTAAGGTAAATGGGTAGGTACGATGTACCCCATACTCATTTACATAGATAATTATTATTAAAGGGGGCTTCCAGATTCCAATGAGCCCCTGCCCGCAGACCCCGACAACCAATGGCCAGGGTTGTCGGGAAGAGGCTCTTGTCCCCATCAACATGGGGACAAGGTACTTTGGGGTGGGGGGCACAGAGCCCCCCCTGCCCCAAAGCACCCATACTCCCCATGTTGAGGGCACGTGGCCTAGTATGGTCCAGGAGGGGGGGGCGTTCGCTCGTCCCCACCCCCTTTCCTGGCCTGCCAGGCTGCATGCTTGGATATTGGATATGGATTTTGGGAGTGGGGGGTTCCTCTTAAAATCCGTGCCAGATTGAAGAGCCTGGTATGCTCTTGGGGGGGAACTTCATGCTAATTTTTGCGGGGGTTCCCCTTTAAGATCCCTAGCACACAAGTCGCGCCACAAATCGGATCATCGTGATCTGACTTCTGGTGCGACTTCTATTTAAATCAATGGGCTCCCATAGGGAACGATTGATTTTGAATAGAGGCAGAAAACGTCGCTGTAAGCTAGCGTGGAAAAATGTGCATTGACGTCAATGCAAAACGCCGGAAAAAAACAGCGATTTTTCCCTGATGTCGGGCCCTGTGTTTTGCTTGGTGTTTTGCATACGCCCGTGTGTATGAGGCCTGATAAATATAATATGGCAGCATTCTAGGCATTAATGGGAAGCTTGCCTGAAATGTATTGGTAAGGCTGGCCATACAATTTTCTTATTTAATTTCCTTTAGATTTACCTTCAACTATGTAGTGCTAGGGCCTGCCTAATTGCATACCAAGTGTTTAGGTTTGACCTCCATATTGTATGGTTTTGGTAAGTCTAAAAGAAAATTGTGTAATGTATGGCCAGCCTTAGTAGACGGGGACCAGAAGATTGTTCTGTGTATGACTGACATTAATAGTGTGCATTTTAAAAGGTTTCAACATGGTTACCTTTTATCCTGTGATCGGTATTGTGTTTTCTATTCTCTTACATTTCTCTCCTCCAGTTTTTAATTTTTTTGTCTATGAATCTATTGTGTTTTACAGCTCGATAATCTATAGTTAAACACAGGCATGGGGTCAAAAAGTGTGTAAAACTTCCCATTTGTGAAACCTAGAATATGTAGTATAGAGATGTCCATCTAACTCAGAAATCCCAGACTGGACTCTCTAGAGATGACAGCAGCATGGTGGCCTACGTAATCACCAATGCAGGTGGCTCAGGTAGCTGCTTTTCACACAGATAATTAATGTGTACAAGTAGCTACTAATTGCACATCTCAAAAATGATTTATGTGCTGGCAGGGGGCAAAAAAGGACAAAATGTAATTTCCTTCAGAACCTCCACCACTACAATGGTATCAGCACAGCTGTGAGATGGGATGTGATTAATGATTGTTAAGTAAATACAGAGCAGCCAGAGGAGGCTCGGTTCTGCTGACACAAATGCTTGGTGAGGAAGTGGCACTAGCTAAGTACAGCGGATGTTATGCCTTTCTGCTTCCTTGGAGGCATTGAGCATATATGAATATCTTCTACATATTAGAATACTGTAATGTAGATCTCTTTAGGCCGATCTGTCTGTACAAACAGCCTGAACCTTGGGCGACTTCTGGCATGATAGTAAACATAACGTACAAAATTTGTGAATGCATTGTGGTGTACATTTTGTAAGGCATTGTTTGTGGTTGGGCTTTATTCACACCTGGGGATGGTAGCCTTCTCATTTTAATATATTTTATAATTGTGCTTGAATGCTTTTTTCATTTGCATGTTAGGGCCATCCAACATACAATTTATAGGTGTGCAATTCTGTGCTTAGATTGGTGAGATGTCAAAAAAATAATAAAAATCAGAAAAAGCTGCTAGCACAGGTTTAAAGATACACAACCTTCAGCAAACTAAATTATACAGTGTGCAGCGCTAATATACAAGAAATGTGAAACAGTATATCACTTAAAAAATATACATATGTAAGAACCGATCACCAAAGTTCAGTCAATCCAGTGACATTCAGTGCTTAAAGTAATGTCCACAAGAGTGCAGGAGGTGTTTCAAAGCTCCAAAAGAAGCACCCAGAAATTCATCAGAGATAGGAGTGAGGTTGGAGGCTTACCTAAACCCAATGGCTCTCAAACACATGAGAAGCCAAAAGCAATTCATGGATAAACCCAAAATAGGTCTGTTGTAGGAGGCGCAATCACCCTAGTGCCTCCGACTTCACTCCCATATACCAGAAACTTACAAGATGTAAACACCCATAGTGCAGTATATCTTTACAATATAGCTTATTACAATGAGGAAATATACTCACGTTTCATATAAAACAGACCAACATCAATAGTCCATAAGCTGCAGCAATGGTAACACCCACAATGCATTCCTTCTGGGCGGCAGCCGCTGTGGGTAATAGCACTGCTTTCGGCTTCGCCCATCGATGTCTGGCATATGACGAAATGCGTTGGAGGGTGACATCACGCATAGCAGTCACCGAACGGTCTCGCTTGATTTGGGATATAAGCACAGAGATAACATCATGAGGCAGTGTTGTGAGTTCTTGTTTCAAAATGGATTCATTGGGTTCAACAGCCACTTTTCTGTAACGGTCCAAGGAAATATTTGCTTGCAATCAAAGTGCAGTGACGCAGTCTCTGTAAAATTTCAGCTGAAAATGTGAGTGTTAGTACTGCAGGTATGCTGAATATACAATATTCCATGCATATTAATCATTTCTTTCATTTTTCTTTTGCAGCTTTTAGAGTTTGACAAAGAGTTATCAGTCTTTAAAGACAGATTATATGAACTGGACATCACATTTTCTCCCAGGTAAGAACTTTTTAAGAAGTTTTGTTAAAAATCCAGCTATGCTACTGGGGGACAAAAAAAATGTTACTACTGATACAATTGCTTCATAAATGTGTGGCTTGTAATTAATATTATTCAGGTTCACAGTACTGTAAAGTACCAACAACATGACTTATATTGGCATACATTCTTTTTCTTGATTCTGCACAGACGGTGATAGACCCTGCAAATGTGTTTTCCTTTTTTTTTTTTTTTTTTACGCACTGCACGTTCTCATTTTATGCGCACTCCTTAATTGCGTAAAAATATACATGCAAACCATCTTATTCAGCAATGCTCAATAATCGATTATTGATAAACTTTAATTATTCTGACTGCTGTGAACTGCTGGTATATATCTGGTTGCTGTAGGTAAGTGCACTTTGTTGCTGAGGTTTCATGTGGAGAAATGTAAAGTAATGCAATTGGGGGCAAAAAACATAAATGCAAACTACTCACTAGAGGGAGAACCGCTGGGGGAATCAAGGATGGAGAAAGATCTGGGGGTCCACAGTGTAAAATAGCATGCAGTGTCAAGCTGCAGCTACCAGAGCAGGCAGAATATTAGCATGCATAAAAAAAGGTAGTATATACTCCAGGGATAAAACTATAATCTTGCCACTTTATAGAACTCTGGTTAGACCACATCTGGAGTACTCCGTCCAGTTCTGGTCATCAGTCCTCAGAAGGGATGTGCTGGGACAGGAGAGAGTCCAAAGAGGGACAAAGAGTCATAAGGGGACTGGAGGACCTAAATTACAAGGAACGACTACAAGCACTAAATGTATTCTCGCTGGAGAAGTAACAATTTAGAGGGGACATGATAACGGTTTACAAATACCTCAACGGTGATCCCAGCATAGTAAAAAAAACTATTCAGTCTCTAAAGTATAAGAGGAAACTGGGCCACACAATGAGGGAGCAGTTTAACCTTACACTGCGCAGGGGGTTTTTCACTGTCAGGGCAATAAGGATGTGGAACCCTCTTCCACAATTGGTGGTGGCAGCAGGGAGTATGGATATTTTTTAAAAGACTCTTACATCTGAAAGAGCACAACATACAGGGATATGGGAAATAATTAGACACTGACACACGTACACCTACGCAGGTTGAACTGGATGGACTATTGTCCTTATTCAACCTTACCTACTATGTAACAATTTTAAGTATTGTGGGTTCTCACAATCACTTTGTTGCTCAGCGTCCCAGGAAAGAGATTGCAGTGGAGCGGCCTGTCCTGTTACCATAATCCAGCATCTACTGAGCTGCCAGCTGAGGTTCTGATTATACCTGTCCCCTGGGAGGTCAGAACTGTGCTTGTCGAGGTGACTGCTGCTCTCGATTGTTCCCACTGATTGATTATGATAACCGTAGGCCATAAGTACGTAAATCTCTGTTCCAGTCATTCGTTATCTACCCGTGACCAGTGGTGTTAAAGGGGTTCTTGATTTAAGAGTGAGCATGAAATTCCTTCCTTAGGAAGGTTTTTGTATGTGGGATCTATGCTCACAAAGCAGCTCCCCAATGAATTGTGGGTAATTGCTGTTTTTATTGTTCCATTAACCTGCACTTGGCGTTTGCCCTGGGGATATAAAAGCTGACGTAGAAATGTCACTATGCACTACAGTGCTGGAATCTATAACAGCTCTGTGGATGGCCTGTACTTGGAGATCACCGGTAGTTGCAATTGTTTTTTTAGTAGTTAGTCTATTTTATATCCTTTCCCTGAACACAATATTAACATTTTGGTTGAGTTGCAAGACATACAAAAAAAAACAAACACATTTCATATTATTTAGTCTGAAGTACTGAATACAATAAATTGGGTCGTTGACCCTGACAGTTTTCATAAGGAGAGTGTAGCAATGGCAGCTTTCACAGTTTTTTTAATGAAAAGTCCTTCCCATAATTGAACTTCCAGTTCAAAGTACTGCGGCCACTACAAAAGACTCTTACTCTGCCTATGGGATTCCTATATGTTTTACATTATGAAAAATGCATGCACTCCCACTGCAGCTACAGTAAGGCTTCAAAACATAGTTTGCTCTTTCTAGTGATGTGCCCTCATGCCACTTTCTCTGGTAAATAACCGCTCTCATAGCACAGTCTTGGTCAATGTGCACCTGACATGATCCTCTCAGATGTCATAATTGTATAGTGCCTTAGCTATACATAAAGCAGAACTCCAGCCAAAAATAACAAGGCATAAATTACACATTAAAAGATAAAATAACAAAATCCGCTTTTGCTGCAATATGTATCTTCAAATCAGCGATTTCTCCCACAGTACGTTTTTCATCTGCCACTAGATGTCCTCAGTCTGATGCCCAGAGTCATTCAATTCACTTCCTCTGAGCCTAGGTTATCCTGGCCCTGCCCCCAGTTTATGACTGGACAGCGAGAAGCACCACAGTGGTGAAATCCTCTCTCTGTCATTGTGCTTTCTCCTCCTATCAGCATGTTTCTTGTCAACACATAAACTAATTGGCTCCATGCGCTGTTTCCTTCTCTCACACTTTAGCCCTGCTGTTTAGGGATTTGCAGATGACTGATACCAGGTCACATTCAGGTACTTAAAATGCTTGTGTTTTAAAAATGATATTTATGTATACAAGATGTGTCAGAACTGCATTCATTTTTCATTTATTGGCTTAGATTTGACCTTTTAAGTAACAAAGTTTTGTTTAAAAGAAAACGTGGCTACACCATTATGCAGTGTCGCAATTTTGACAGCTGCCCAAGGAACCTGTGGTGGCCTGTAAGCTATTTTGTTTTTTCCATTTTGTTTATTCACCTGTTTATTTCCCACGGCCTGGTTACACTGTTTGCTCATTTTGCAATCATCTGAAATAAGCACCCCCAAATCTTTTTCTTCTGTAGTCCTTAGGGTTTCTTGGTTGTCTCTTGGCAACTCGAAGTTTCAGCTCCCTCTATAAATTGTATAACATTAAAGTATGGAGACTGACTAGGCCACTCCATGAGCTTAATTTGCTTCTTCTTGAGCCACTCCTTTGTGGCCTTGGTGGTATGTTTTGGGTCATTGTCATGCTAGAAGACCCATCCATGACCCATCTTCAGTGTTCTGGCTGAGGGACGAAGGTTCTCATCCAAGATTTTACAATACTTGGACCCGTCCATTGGCCCCTCAATGCAGCAAAGTTGGCCTGTCACCTCATGAGTGCCAAGCAGTGCAGTCTCATCAGTAAAGGAGAAAAATTGCTTATTTACAAGGTTTTGTAACAGAAACAAAGAAAAACTTTTTTTTTTCAAAATTTTACGGCTTTTTTTATCTGTAGTGCAAAAAAACCCAATGGTGATCAAATACCAATAACAGCTCTATTTGTGGGGGAAAAAGATGATAATTTTGTTTGCGTACAGTGTTGCATGACTGCGCAATTTTCATTCAAAATGCAACAGAATTGAAAGCTGAAAATTGGACTAGGCAGGAAAGGAGTGAAAGTGCCCTGTATTGAGGTGGTTAATCCTATAGAACATTTATGGAGGGAGCAGAAACTTCCAGTTGCCAAAAGACCGCCAAGAAATCTTAACAAGTTAGAGAAGATCTGTAAAGAAGCGTGGATCAAAATCCCTCTTGAGAAGTGTGCAAACCTGGTAACCAACTACAAGAAACGTCTGACCTCTGTGCTTGCCAACAAGGGTTTCTCCACCAAGTACGAAGTCATGTTTTGCTTGGGAATCAAATTCTTATTTTACTCACCGAACTGCAACTCAATTTATACCATTTGTGTTGTGGGTTTTTTTCTGGATTTTTGGTTGATATTCTGTCTCTATCATTTAAAATACACCTATGAAAAAATTATAGACCCTCAATTTCTTGTGAAGGGCAAACTTACAGGATCTGCAGGGGATCAAATAATTATTTTCCCCAATATATATATGTGTGTGTGTGTGTGTGTGTGTGTGTGTGCGCGCGCGCGCGCACAAGGTGTAATGCCCCCCCTGTTGACTGTTTCTTTCAAAGGTTTGCGAAGATTGTTCAGGTCCTCTACCTGCTGCTTTTGCGTTAAGTGTGCCATTTTAGGCAGAACTTTTAGTGCAAGATACACTGAAATGAAAAGAGCCCAGGCCCAAGTTACATGTAGTCTGCCACTACCAACATACTATCTTTCCATACTAGGGTTTAAATTTTGCAGTCTGTTGCAAAAAAACATTGTGCATTGTACTTAAAACATATATTTTGCCATAGGCAGCAGATTGTCTAGAAGTAACGTTATAGCCCTATGTGATTTTTATAGATAATGGCAATTTCAACATGGTTTCTATAGTCTTGCTGCTTTTGGAACAAATCAGTTCCCATTGGAGAACAACTGGTTTGTTATTTAAGTCTGTACATTTGCTCTCCTTGCTATGTGTGCTTTAGAAATCTTGTCTCCTTGAGTGCCGTAGATGATTTTCACATCCAAATGTCAGCTTTGTTTGACAAGTTGTAGAGGTCAAGGTCTGTATTGACTCAGGCTCTTTTGTGATTCCTAAATGACGATTCACTATACTTAACACTCAGTGTGATGGTGTGTTTTTCTGATTACAGCAAATAAAAAGGGGTATTCCATTACCCCGAGACATGATCTTCATGAGAAAAACATACCTAAACTTCAATAAGCTATTTCGATACTCTGTACGTCACATATTTACTATAAAATCATATTAAATACTTGCCTTATAAAACTGTAACATCACCTTATAAATGAAATCAAGGTATAACTTTTAGCCTAGCAGCACCCCACCCAGACTAAAATGCCAGTTGAAGTTCGACTATTAATGCTTAGGTCATGCAGTCCATGTTGTATATATTTAATTTAAAGGTGAATACTGTTTAAAGTAATTACCAAGGAACTATTTTTTTCTGCCAAACCTAACTGTTTGGATACATACAGTACAGCTAAATTTTAGGGAGTGTATTTTGGTTTCTCCTTTCGCAAGGTTTATTAGCACTATCATTGCTGCCACAACTGTATTAAAGCAGCACTGGTCGGGGTTTACAGAATTTGCCACTGTATATGAACCTTTCAGCTTCTGAACAAAATATCAGTACATATTTTGTGAGCAAAAACTCTGCTCCAATCTATCCTCTATGACTCAATTATTCACTATTGGGTGCCGCCATCTTGCCTTTTGTACAGCATAGAGACAATGGTTCCAGACCAGATGGTTGTAAAAGCCTGTTGATCCCGTGCCATGGCGTCACTAGGGTTAGTGTCACCTGGTGCAGTATAACAAGGTGTCCTTCCCCCCCCCCCCCCGTCTAGCTTGCCCAGTGCCTGCTAGTTTTGGGTTGGCAGGGCACTGTCAAGGGGCGCACCCCAAACCGGCCCCTGTAAATGATTTGGTATCAGCGCTGTCACGGATAGGTGTGACACCATCGTGGTTAGATATCACTTCCTCCTTCATGGTGTCACCCAGGCCCAGACTGGGACAAAAAAATAGGCTGAGCAGCCCATTTGTTTTCTTTTACACCAAATTACAAATAATGACAACTATTGGTTTTGATGTAATACTTACCTGCTCTGTGTAATGGTTTTTGTACAGAGTAGCCTGAATCTTCCTCTACTCGGGTCCCTCACCGGTGTTCTGGCTTCTCCTGCCTGACTAGTGCTCATTCCCTAGCTGCTATTTATACGTCCGTAATACACACAGAGCCATGGCTTGGCCCCGCCCCCACTCCCTCCTCACTGACTGTGAATGACAGCAGTGGGAGCCAATGGTTCCGGCTGCTGTGTCTCAGCCAATGAGGAGAGGCCCTGGAGAGCCACTGCTCCTGTGCACAGCGCTGGATTGAGATTGGGCTCAGCTAAGTGATAGGGGCTGCTGTGGGGTCAGCAATACACAAAAGGTTTTTATCTTCATACATAGATGGTAAAAAAAAAACCTCAGTCTTTACAACCACTTTAACTCTTTAGGGGGGATTAATCAATTTAGAATGTGATTTGTAATATGCAGCATGGAGGGGGTTAATGTACTCACTGATGAATTGGTGATCAGTGGCAATTAATTAACCCTCTTCTGCTGCATTAGTGGCACTAGTGTCAGTGTTTATAAACCCCCTTCAGGCTGCAGCATAAAGGGATTAACACCGATGGTGCCATTGTCATTGCATTTAGAATTTGCTATTGTCCAAGGGAAAGTTGTTAGAGATGGAAATGTGAGCTTATAAATTTTGTACAGAGCTGACAACTTTGTTTTAAAATGTTTAACATTGGTAAAGCACGCTGGTTAAGATGCTGAAGGAGTGGGATGTAATGGTATCACTATGTTCAAATAAGTAGAGAAATGGAAAGGTTCACTTTTAAAGGAAAAGAGTATTTGTAAGGGAAGCATGGAGGCTCCCATGGTTGAGTTTTTTGTTTTGTTTTTTAAATGCTAGGTTCCATGCTAGGTTCCAGAGCAAGCATGCAGAAAGTAAAGTAAAAAGCAAAATCAGAAATTCTGATATGCATACTTGTTCCAGGTCAGTGAATCTGAAAACATTTAAGTCTGAGGGTCAGTCAGCATGATCTCCAATATCACAGGTCCGTATTGCCAAGCTACATAATTCTCTCAATATAAGGTTTCTTTAGTCTAAACCTGCCTTAAATATGCTGTCAAATGGCCTAAATTAACAAAGATATGTCTCCCTTCCATTAATTGTATATGCATTTTCAAACCTGTATCACATTGTTTCCAATTTTGATGCTTTCATCAGTGCTTGATATGATACAGTACGTATCATCCTGCTTTTGACGACAAAATGGAATGCAGGACGAGCCTAAAAGGTGTAAAATAAGTTTGGCTTTTTGTTCTTGGACATGTGTATGCAGTTCTATACACGGGAGCAAAGATTTTATTACTCTATAAAGAGTTCCATGTCTTGAAGGTCTGGTCAGAGAGGGTTAAAAGTGGCATAAAGCCACAAAGGCTTTGGCACAAGCGGTAAATTTTCAGAGCTCACTCTAGGAGTCATCAGTCAGGTCAGGCTTGGCTGCTCCGATCACTGCTCACCCTTGTGATGAATTTTGCCTTGCCATGTTAGTTGTGGCCCTGGAGCCAGAGAGGCACGACAGAGCAGTGATGGAGTGCCGGCATCTGACACCAAGGCTTTAAAGCACTACTTTACTGCACAAAGGCCAGAGACAGAGATCAGGTGCACAATAAGGGAATGGTTTTGTTGAAAATCAGAACTCGTGATTAATATATTCTTACTGTCATCCTCCGAATGTTAATAAGAATTCATTTGTATGGAGAGCGAGTGCAGCCATTAAAAAACAAATGTTGTAAGTAGAAACATTGGTTGCTTGAGTTGGACATTTTAGTAAGAAACTCTGCTGCTTTTGATTAAGCATAAATAAGCCAGCATCAGAGTTCCATGTCTACATAGTTTGCTCAATGTCTCCTTTACAGTTCATGTTTGGTGATAAAACATTCTAAAGCGTTTTTCATTATGCAATCTCCATCACAAGCCTTTCTATGTGGGTACTTTTAATGTGTGTGGAGAGGCACTTGTGAGTGAAAGTAAAAGTGACAATGTTTTTCTTGTGATACCCTAGAAATCGTCCCCTCACCTCTTCCAAAAGTTCACCCAAAAATTAATTCTTAAGCCTCGTACAGACAATCACAATTTTGTACAAAAAATACCGCTTTCGAAGCGATGGTATGATAATCTGGTCATTATTACACAACTTTCGCCTGAAATTTTCCGAAATGGACAAAAAATTTTTCTTGTACAATTTTTGTTTAATCAGTACAGTTTTCATCTGAAAATACAAATACATTACATCACTTCCAAATTTTTATTGTGACGTATGAGAATTTTCGTACTTTAGTAACCTATCCCTTTTCGATATGGAGACTAGAATGTAAAGTCAGATAATCTCATCGTGTGTACTAGGCTTAAAAGTGTAAGATCCCCTTTTCACAGGGAACCAAGGAGGGTGTAGGGCGTTTACTTTTTTATTTTGTGTAAAAAGTTAAACTTCGTTATTGTAGATGCTGAACATGTTAAGTCACCTTACATTTTACTTTATCAATTAGTGCCATTTAATCAATTTTGTATCTGGGTCTGTACACCGGCTGTGGCCATTCTGAAGGGGGTTTACACTCAGTCCAAACCCCCCCCCCCCCATTTTTTATTGTTTATATTATTACAGTGGTGTAGTGGATAGCACTTTTGCCTAGCAGCAAAAGGGTCACTGGTTGGAATCCCAACCACGTCACTACCTGCCTGGAGTTTGCATGTTCTCCCTGTGCCTGCGTGGGTTTCCTCCGCGTACTCCAGTTTCCTCCCACACTCCAAAGATATGCTGGTAGGTTAATTGCATTCTGTCTAAAAATTGTCGGTAGTATATGTATGAATGTGAGTTAGGGACCTTAGATTGTAAGCTCTTTGAGGGTAGGGACTGATTTGAATGTACAATGTATAGGTAAAGCACTGCGTAAATTGACGGCGCTATATAAGTATCTGAAATAAATAAAATATTATGAAGGTACTAGATAGTCAAGAACTCTGGTAGGAGATCTTACTGTTTGGGTTTCCAAGATATATATGAAGCCAGGTGGTAACTCAGCACAAGGCTTTAACTATAACATTTCACTTTTTATTGAAAGGAGTATTCCACTTATGGCTGCCTCACAAGAAAAAGAATTTAGAGACTGAGACAGATGACATGCATGCACAATCTGGCCATCTTATGGTCCTGATTCTGTCCTAATGGTAATGCTCTGTTTTCATTAGCATTCATTTTTAGGCAATAGAGAGATGGCCTGATTGCACTGACTCCCTCAAGTCTCCAATCTGTGCACCGGTGCCTAACAAAGACAGAACACATGATGTTCAGTAGTTCAGATCTTGCAAGGCTTAACAGTTCTTGCCTGCTGCCTTTATTGACTCCTTCATTAGCCTTGTGACATCATGCTTTTTTCATTTATTGCCACCTTGGCAAAAATGCTGAGTGCTGCAGTTGTAATAAAGGCGGGTTGACCCATGGGCTCTGTAGTCCCTTTTGAAAGATAACAAAAGATAACTTTTTCTTTTTCCTTTGCCACTTGACTGACAGAGCAATGGGCATGGGTTTTACTTGCCTTCCAGTACTTCATAATAATGCAGCAGCACTGAGGGTCATTAAAAGTAGAGTGAAAAAATCCCAGTAGTAGTTTTTAGTACTGATGGGTGGGTAACATTGTTGAGATTTCAATAGATTTATATGCTTGGATAGGATATCTGTTACTGCATTGATATTTTCTTGGTGCTGCAGGTGTTATGACACAATGACAATTAATTTATCCTTTCCCGGCGCTTCTTCCCTCTACCAATACTTTTGTCATATGTTTAACTGAAATGCATTCTCCTGGTTAATTCTTTGCATCACCTGCCAAACTCTACATCTCTTCTCATTATCCTCCCATGGCTCCACCTGCCCAGCTCTGCGCCGCCCCTCAGTGTCTTCCTCCCATGGCTCCACTCCAGTGAATTTAACAGTCTGTCAACAGCTTTGAGCTACATATAAACAAAGAAAGGCGCCTCTGAGTGCAGCGAGCAAGTACAGTTTATTTTACAAGGTAAGGTATAAAAACACTCACATAGGTGACACAGTAAAAGCGTGGACCGACTAAACACAAGGGAGAGAGATCGCCGTCACTCTCAGAATCTCGGAGGTATCCAGCTGTCAAACCGTCCTCTCTCTACCACCGCTACAGATGGATCACCCTTGGACTTCTCTTCTGCTGCGTTCCACGCCTCATCCTAGACACCGCCGCACGAGCCGGCCATCTCCATCTGTAGCGGTGGTAGAGAGAGGACGGTTTGACTTCTGGATACCTCAGAGAATCTGAGAGTGACGGCGATCTCTCTCCCTTGTGTTTAGTCAGTCCATGCTTTTACTGTGTCACCTATGTGAGAGTTTTTATACCTTACCTTGTAAAATAAACTGTACTTGCTCGCTGCACTCAGGCGCCTTTCTTTGTTTATATGTTGCAGTATCGGTGGACCGCGGGATCCGGGTCCACGTTTTCTCTGGCTGCCCTCAGTGCATTGTCCTATTCTGATCCAACCATCGGTTCATCCACTTTCTCCCTTAATCTGGTTCAGAATCCCTTACCTGCTGGTCTTCCCCCTCCCCCAGCCCCCGCTGGTAATAACATTGATATATGCGTTTCCTTGTATTGTATGAATCTTGACCCCACAATTCTCTATCTATGTCTATTTGATCTGCGCCCCATTACTTGTTTTATAGCTTTGAGCTACAGCATGCTTCTCATCCAAAGGGTAACAACACTTTTGTGGGTAAAAAAATGGCAAATAAAGAAAAAATAATATAGCGTATACAATTTCAACAAACGTTATATTGTAGTTTAATGTCATTTAAAATTGCCTTTCCTTTTCAATCTGCAGCCGCTGTAATTTTCTGAAAATGCAATCCAGTATGGCTACCTGAAGGTGTTCTGTACACAGAATGTGTACTGACCACTCCCCAGAACATAATTTCCTGCTTATGCGATTCACTTACCAATTTTCCCAGATGTCTGCATTAAGATACAAGTCAGATTACAGGCATCCCCTGCAACAAAAATGTCACTTTTGGTGAGTTACTCCCAATAGGAATATGTCTAAAGGGATGCAGGCCCAGCAGCTTTCCTCAGTGTTCTGCAAGTGACTGATAATTATGAAACCACTCCTATTAGACCCACTCAGTATCGAGGAACAAACAATGATTTCTTCAGAATAACAAAAGGTAACTGCAACAAAGGTTGTTATAATCCTTGCAGTGTACATAGATCACCCAGAGGGGAATGTTTTTTTTTCCTCAACAAAAGTGGAGTTGTGCTTTAAGTGAATAGAGGTCTGGCTGTACATCCACAGTGGACAGGCCAGAGGTCTAGCCTGATAATAACCTATTAGCATGTGCTGTGCAACCATTGTAGATGGGAAGGCACAAGATGATTTGCTTTCGGGAGCAAATTGTGTAAAACCCGCCCCTACTACTATTGGTAAGTTTTAAATGTTCTGAACACTTAAACGTATTCATTGTAGTAAAAACTAGAACATCGTAAGCATCAGAGGCTGGTAGATAGACTGTCTCCCAGCCAGGCATGTAATATTTACACTTTCCAGACACACGGTGAAGAAATTAGTTATGGGCACACCACTGTCTTTTCACCATCTCGTGTTTAGGGAGTCCAAAGCTGTTAGCAAGAATAGCATACATCTGCTAAACTCAACAAGTGTATGATGATGAGAGGATGTGCAGGCTTAAAACTTCCATGGGAACATTTTCTAGCCAAATCCTTACAAACACCAGAGCTCTGATTATGTTCAGAATCGTTTCTTGTCCAAATTTTTTTTTTCATTATCCCTTGAACTCTTTTGATAAGGGGTTCTACTGTACTTGTTAATTTGCTTTGACCCAATACTTCATTCTCCTGTTTTTTTTTTTCTAGAAAACGAAAATAAGAGGGGTCTTCAAAAAGGTTCTGCACTTTTTTTATATTTAATAGCGTTTAAAAAAAAGTGTGGAAACGTTTTGCAGAACCCTTGTACAAGTGCACATCTAGTAGAAATGTAATTGAAATCCATCAACATATGAAATTTGGCGTGTGAATGATGCTTAATATTATATTATTAAGGATCTGTATTTAAAAGCTGACATTTTTAAGCTTGAATTTCAATTTAAGTGACCTTTGATTGGTATCGTGTCTACACAGCCTGCAATAATCGTTTTATATTTTCCATTCTTCTTTCTCATTATTACGTTTTTAGCCTTCAGACCCCTTAAATGAATTGGATATGTAGGGGGTACATATTGATTAGTTTTAATTAGATGAAAACCTCATAACTTGGGTGATCCATTTTTTTTTGTCTGTGTGGCCTCAATCCAAAGTGTTCTTGAAAAACTTTCAGTTCACGTGAGCTGTTTGTTCATTGCCTAATGCACCTCAAGACGCTTAACTCCACGTGAATTTGTAGGCTCTAATTTTTATCTGTGATTCAGTGTAATCATCTTTCTCCTTTTGCATTACAATCCTGACATTCAATTAATGAGATTTACTGCCACATGTGATCCTTTGCTTGTCAATTTTGTTTTCAAAGTTGCATGTTAAAATGCTTGTGTTGCCGCACCATGTGTTAGAACAGGACACTTTGTGTGGTGCATTATGTTTCCATTCATTTAGTTTACAAGCATGGGTATCCTGCAAGCTGAGCTGCAGCATACAGTGTACATGCCATGCGTTAAACCAAAAATGCTTCAGGTATGTGTTTTGTCTGTTTCCATGTGTTGGCATCCCATTTAACCGCTTCCCGACCGCATCACGTACTTTTACTGCTGCTCGATGTCCGCCGGTGACTCGCGATCGCTTAATGCAGAGGAAGAATGGGGAGCCGCCAATGTAAACAAGGCGGTTCCCCGTTCTGTCAGCAGACATGACAGAGATCTACTGATCCCTGTCATTAGAATCAGTTAGAGCTGTAATTTCCCTGCCAGCTCGGCCCCCACACATTTAGAACATGCTGAAGGAACACATTTTACCCCTTGATCGCCTGCTAGTGTTAACCCCTTCCCTGCCAGTGACATTAATACAGTATCCAGTGGCTATATTTAGCTCTGATCGCTGTATAAATGTCAGTGGTCCCAAAAAAAGTGTCAGAAATGTCCGATCTGTCCGCTGCAATATCGCAGTCTCGATAAAAATCGCAGATCGCCGCCATTACCAGTAAAAAATAAACAAAAACACCATAAATCAATTCTCATAGTTTGTAGACGCGATAACTTTTGCGCAAACCAATCAATAAACGCTTTGTGATTTTACTTACCAAAAATATGTAGAATACATTTTGGCCTAAACTGATGAATATATATATGTTTGTGTGTGTGTGTGTGTATATATATATATATATATATATATATATATATATATATATATATATATATATAGTCTTTTTGGATATATATTCTAGCAAAAAGTAAGAAATATTTTTCTTTTTTTCCAAAATTGTCGCTCTGTTTATAGCGCAAAAAATAAAAACCACAGAGAAAAGCTATATTTGTGGGAAGTAAAAAAAATACCGTCAATTTTGTTTGGGTACAACGTCGCACGACCGCGCAATTGTCAGTTAAAGCGATGCAGTGCTGAATTGCAAAAAGTGCTCTGGTCAGGAAGGGGGTAAATCCTGGTGGTTAAAGATCATGGGCTACCTTAATGCATGTTCACATGCTAATCGCGTGCGGTAACGGTTTACAACATTTTGAAGGGGCCTAAAACATAGTTGACAGTTTTTTGGTCTCTACAACAGTGTGTATATGTGCAGCTCTGTATTAGGAAGGTATGATTTTTACTTTGTTTTTCACAATTCTTAACCACCTAAGGACCAAAAGGATTTCCCACATTAGCACCAGAGCACTTTTTGCGATTCGGCACTGCATCACTTTAACTGACAATTGCACGATCGTGCGACGTTGTACCCAAACAAAATTGGCGTCCTTTTTTTTTCTCACAAATAGAGCTTTCTTTTGGTGGCATTTGATCCCCTGTGCATCACTTCTGATCACTGGTAACAATTAAAAAAGCAACAATTTTGAAGAAAAAAATATTTTTACTTTTTGCTATAATATCCAAAAAAAACAAAACAAATTTATTCATCAGTTTTGACCGATATCTATTCTTCCTCATATTTGTGGTAAAAAAATTGCGATCTGCGTTTGATTGGTTTGCACAAAAGTTGCCACGTTTACAAACCCTGAGAATCCATTTATGGCATTGTTTTGTTTTGTTTTACTAGTAATGGCAGCGATATGCGATTTTCATCGGGACTGTGATATTGCGACGGACATGTCAGACATTTTTGACATTTTTTTGGGACCAATGACATTTATACAGCGATCAGAAATTTAAATATCCACTGATTACTGTAAAAATGTCATTGGCAGTGAAGGGGTTAACCTGCAGGGGGTGATCTAGGGGTTAACTGTGTTTCCTAGGTGTGTTCTTTTTTCATTTTTATAAAAAAAGAAGTTTTAACAACGAAA
>BLSH010345391.1:257306-269123 GCA_018402905.1 Glandirana rugosa | reverse complement strand
AAAAAAAAAAAAAAAAAAAAAACCTTCTGTGCTCAGCGGCGCCCTTTAGCCCCCCTTATACTTTCCTGAGCCCGTCCTTTATCCAGCGATGTTGCAGTAGTGTTTAAGCTGCTCGGTGCTCCCCTCCTCATTGGCTGAGACAGCAGTGTGGCTGTCGATCAAGATCAGTCAGCCACTCAGGACAGAGAGGGGGTGGAGCTGGGGCTGGGCCGTGGCTCTGTGTCTGAATGCACACAGGGAGCTTTGACTTGGCTCAGGTGCCCCCATAGCAAGCTGCTTGCTGTGTGGGCACTCAACAGGAGGGGGGTGGGCAGGAGCACATAAGAGGGACCTGAGAAGAGGAGGATCCAGGCTGCTGTGTGCAAAACCAACTGCACAGAGGTTGCTATTAAGGATTACATGTAACTCGCCTGCCCCAGGCTCCAGCGATGCGGTCGCTCGAGGGCTCGCTCTTCTCCCCATCCCCACAGAGGCGCCGACATCACAAGTGTGGGCACCCGGCTTTGGATTCAAAGCCGGGTGTGCACTGCGCATGCCTGAGTCGCGCAGCTCCTTGTGAATGGCCGGCGTATCTTCTGGAACCTGTGACATGTCCCAGAAGATTGCTGAGAGGGAGGGGAGTAAGGTGAACTTTCTTCAGAGCCGCAGCTCTAGGGGAGGAAGTGGACCAGGGACCCTGTGAAATGTGGCATGTCGGGGGGCGCCACCTTCCCTTAAATTAGAAGTTCCACTTTTGGGTGGAACTCCGCTTTGAGATAAAACAACCTTCTACCTTTACAATTCTTTTAATATCATCAATGAAAATATTTTTGTCCATAAAATGAACACGGGTAGTGACTCATCTTGATTACAGGAAGCTCTTGCCCAAAGGAAATTTTTCACACAGGATTAATTTACAGATCTGGAAAAATATACATGTGCCTTTTAAATTTAGACAATGTTAGTTTTAGATTAAAGTACCCATACGCACCTCCCTTTGGAAGAAAATGTATTACTATACATTTTCTCTAATAACCTACAGGAATAAGTAATGGCAGGTTAGCCTTTTGGATTTAGTAACTGCGGCTGCGCGGATCGCCATTTATAGACGGCATCTGCGCAGTGGAGCCAACTTGCCGCAGTAAATGTACGCAAGGCGGTCGGCAAGTGGTTAATGTCTTTAGTCTGGATGGGGGGGGGGGGCATTACAAAAAAAGGAATTTAAGAACTTGCACAATCTGTTATACCATCATGAATCTGACATCTACATCTTGAGTATCGCTGTACACCCTTCTACATGTTTTACTCTAGACCAGCCTTTCTCAACCTTTTTTTTAAAAAAAAAGAGGAATCCTTGAAATCGTTTTCATGTCTTGGAAAGCTTTGCTAAATGATTATCTCCCATTTTTTTTGGCACATTAGCATGGCCAGTAAATTGTAAACAACATAATGCATAAAAGAATAAAGAATGTAGTGTATCTAGCATACAGCATTTGACAGTTTTTCATTACTCCCCTGCTCTATAATAAACAATCTTAAAATGGAACAGATAGTAATAATGGTAGAGAAGGAATGTGACCCATCATCCCAATTGGTATATAATGGCAGATCTCCATCCCTAGTAATAGTTATGTACAAGGAAAGGAGAAATTGGGACTTTGAATGAGGCCTGTCATTAAATAAAATGATAATAGTGCTGCTAGTTGGCAAAATACAAGTCAATAATTTGATAAAAAATGAATAGGTAATTAGGTGTACATTGCTCTTATATTATAACCATGATATGTTATACAAATAATCCAACCATGTACAGAGGCAGTTACTATACACGTAAATTCATTTGAGAGATACATAACGTCAAAAAAAGGAAAGACCTGATAAGCAGTACAAATTAATATAGATATCTTAGAATATTCATCAACCACAGGCTGTATATTTAAAGTGCATAATGGGACTGAATCTGAGCATCCTTTAATGTAAACTTAACGCGTTTCATGGCGTACAGCCACTCATCAGGAGTGTGATGCAGACAGAGCATTCTAAAATAGATAATGCATTTGTGAGTATATAGTAACTTTGTAAGGAAAGAACACTGATATTAGGAAAAATTATAACTGACGAAGCAGCCTATGAGTGGTATATCCCGCATCCAGGGGAGAACGGGGGCCAGAGACAGAAGCCCGACACAGGGCTGAGGTGGGGAACACCGTCCCAGACAGATGAAGCAGTCAGGGGGAGCCAGACACACCACTTGGCCATCTATTGTGCAATGTGGACTGGTGAGGCCAAAATGTAGCTGAAAAAGAAGGGTGAGTGACACATGACCTTAAGTGAAAATGTAAGAGAGAACAATAGGTCATGTGTCACTCACCCTTAGTAACCGCAACAAGGTTGTAAGTAGCCACACTCAAACGATCCAATTTCCAAAAACTATTTTATTGCATCAAAGGGTGATATAGACAATGAACGAAAGGTCCAGCTGACGCGTTTCGTACCCTACAGTAGATGCTTACTCATAGCTTGACCAAAATATGTGAACAGTGCATATATATAACCAAACATACATAATAATTAAACAATCAAGAGATTGAACAATTAGACTATTGACATCAGGAGGGATCACAGAAAAATCTGGATAATGTGTACGTGGCCAAAAATACCTTTGTATGGACAACGCAATATTATACATAGAATAGTGATAAAAAGAAAAGAAAACACCAAGTAAACTAACTTAGGGTATAACCGTGATCACATGTGGGCATTAATTTAACCCTCTATATGATAAACCAAGTCAATGTCCTGACATAATGAAACATAGTGACTGATGAATGTGTTATAAATATATGCCATTACACATGTGATAAATATAACAATATCATTGGAGACAACCTAATAAATAAGTGAAATAACAGTGAAATGATGAATGTAAATCCACATAACACAGCATAAGTAAAATCAATCTAGAGATATACATAATCTCACATGTGTAGGTATAAAAAACGATCTCCAAATCACATCGTGTATGAGTCCATACACGGTGCGATAACGTAAAAAAAAAAAAAACACACCAACCCGAAACGCAGTGTCGGATCGTGCTATGTCCAATCTACATCTCTAACGGTGAGACTGGGACTGACCATGTGTCATGAAAGAGAACCTCAAAGAGTAAACTATCATTAACATAAGACATAACTTTGTCTCAACCAAGCATGACCCCAATTCCATTGCATCGCTCCGCGCATGAGTGCATACACTGCGCGACCCATACCTGGGAGGTAGTACAGAGGCGAGACTTTGGAAAAATACAAATGTAAATGTGTCTTAAGAAATATAATAAGATGAGAACACAAGGAGGACAACAAAAACAAAAGCCAAAACACACGGAAACGCACAACCCGACAGCGCCAGCGTCAAAAAGATCAAAAAGTCCCCGGCACCGTATCAGGTCAAAATGAAAAAGAGAGGAAACCCACTCCCCCGGTATGAACAACAATACATTTAGATGATAACTAAATCCTGACCCAACCCGACTCAATGGCATCGCATCGCATGTGAACCGGCATACACGGTGCGACTAATGTCACATAAGGGTAAATCACCCGTCTTACCCCCCTGCCCTCCCTTCTGTTTGTTTGGAGCAGTTGCACGTTGTGTTCATGTGCATTGCTTTATGCATTCTACACATCCCATAGTCCAGGGCTCAAAATTTCAAGTCCTAAGCTACTAGCCAGGCCTTAAGAGTTACGCGCCACCAGTTGTCCTGCCCAACCCATTCCCTGCCTGGCCCTCATTCCGCCCCTAAGCATGCCTTCAATTATTACCCCTGAAATTACACTGTTAAATGTTTTATGCATAATTAAGTTACAAATATAAATATTACCACAACTTCAACAATATTAACATAAAGCATATTTCATTGATCTGGCTGTGATAAAATAAGGATAAAATATTATTGACTACTATAGGCACTGTACACATTACTGCGTTAAGTGAATATGTGCTATGTACAGAGTGCAGGGTTGAGAGGTGCGTTACGTACAGACTGCAGGATTGGGATGTGCGCTATGTACCGTGTGCAGGCTTGAGTGGTGCACATATTTCTCGAGTGCAGGGTTGAGGGGTGTGATATGTACAAAGTGTAGAGTTCAGGGGTGTACTATGTACCGAGTACACAGTTGAGGGGTGCGTTATGCACCAAGTGCATGGTTAATGGGTGTGCTATGTACCGAGTGCAGGATTGAGGCGTGTGCTACGTACCAAGTGCAGGGTTGAGCCGCGTGCTATGTACCGAGTGCAGGGTTGAGGGGTGCGCTACATACTGAGTGCAGGGTTGAGAGGTGTGCCCATTCCAGTACAGAGCTCTCTTCCCCACACATCTTCTGAAAGAGTGGGGCTGCTGCAAAAGAGCAGCTACAACTTACCTGCTACCGTGCCCTTTGACAGCGTCATTTGTGACGAAATATGTCGGGTGGTCTTACGCATTGACATCATCGCCCCACGTGACCCGGAAGCACGGGCGCATTATGGAGTAGCCGGCGTTCTTGATACTATATGCACATATTTTTCTACTGAAATGTGAGTAGCCAATTGGCTTTGTTTTATTCTTTTCAAATAAACAGTATTACACTATTTGGGTCCCCCCCTTTGTTCTATGTGATGCGGAGGTGATTGCCCATCTGAGTGGAGCCGGAGGTGCAGTTCAGCTCTCCCCTATTAAAAGCTTGCCGAGGCTATCTGCTGGTGGATTTGGTTTACCTAGAGATAGGTAGACAATGTCATTCTGGTAAGAGTACCCGATTCACACTGAGATTGGTGATATTACACTAGCCATATCAACTTTCACACCTGGTGGAGGAAATTTCTTCTATCAATTACACCTGTGGATAATATATTGGACTTTTTTGCTGACTTTATATATTTTTGCACTATACGGTTGGTTTATTGCACTTCCCTATATGGAATTTTTTCTGCACTTTATAAGATTGTATATTATGATTAGTCTGTTTTTATAATTTATTCAACATTTGTATTCCTATATTTGATTTTTCTTTAAGAATTTGCAGAATTTAATCAATATTCACTCAAGGATTGGCTGCGCAGTTTCTTCTCCTTTAATTTACAACTTACCTGCCCCTGCCAGCAGCCTGTATGGATAAGAAGGAGCTTCTGCCAAGGAGCTTCCCCCTTCCCCTCCCGCTCCCCCTCCTTCGAGGCACCTTTCTGTGGGAGCGCAGTGTGCACCGAGCCAGCGTCTTGCACCCCCCCCCCCCCCGATCTGCCCAGACCCAACCCGCCTCCCTGCTGCCCGAGACACTCGCCCTCAGCTTATTTTCTCTCGCAAAATGTGAGCAGTAGTCCATCTCAAGAAGGGGCATGAGAGGCTACATTCCTCCAACAGTGGGTCAATGGGAAAACAAATTTGCACACCCCCTAGTAGGAAGCTGGATCACTGCACCAAGGAGGAGGATTTGAAGGAGGCTCAGAGCAACAGAAGGGTGTTTTTTTGAGTTAAGAATGTGTACTTGAATAGATTTTTTAAGTAGAGGTTTAGTGTCACTTTAAGCACACAAAATAAAGTGACTTCACATGTGATTAAGGAACCTCAAGTCTCTTGTAACACTGAAGCATTACGCTAAGAGTTAATGTGAACTATGTTATTATGTAACTGAAGCATATTTTTCATTACTTTATTTTTTACCATCCAAATACATAAAGAGAGACATTTATCCTGGAAATTGTTTCATAGACCAATTGATACACTGAGAGTTTCTGTTGCAGTCAGGTAGCAAACTGAATTTTCATAATACGTTTGAAGGCGAACCTTGTAAGGTTTGATGAGGTGGAAAAGGTACTGATACCAATAAATTGTTACAATACAACTCAATACAGTGCTCTTGGCATCTTGCCACAGCTAATGCCTTTTTAATGTTGCTAGTGCTTGTAAACCCATTTGGAAGAGTGCTGTTGTATTATCGCACCAAGCAGGGTGGTAAATAAGTTTCTGCTGAAGCGTCAAGCCATTTCTTTCCATTATATCTCACATGCAGGCTGAATGTGTTTTCACATTTCATTCCAGTATTAAGAAAATAATTCCTACTAATCCACATAGATCTACATTTAAAAGCTTTAGATGGTATAAAGAACCTGATTATTTAAATTAAAGCTATAATCTATTCTAAAAGAGGTTTTGTAATTTTTGCGAAACCGAAAACACATAATGAAACATTTATGAAAGCTGATATCGGTGAAAAAAGTGAAAATGCAATTTTACTTTGTTCTTAAATTACCAATGATTTTTAAAGTTCACCTTTTCAGACAAAAATGATAGGGTAAATCTACACCCTTTCCAACAATGCTAACTTCAGCACCTCCCACTCCCACCCTCCATCCAGTACTGTGCTGCCTCCCATTCTCCACTCTGCTGTACACCCATTGTAAGGTAGGACAGTGCTACCTACACACTGCTGTGTGCTTATCTGGGGGATGATGTGAAGGGGCCAGAGGACGCTGCTATTAGGGCCAGAGGACGCTGCTATTAGGGCCAGAGGACGCTGCTATTGGGGCCAGAGGACGCTGCTATTGGGGCCAGAGGACGCTGCTATTGGGGCCAGAGGACGCTGCTATTGGGGCCAGAGGACGCTGCTATTGGGGCCAGACGACCGAGGTCACACTACAGTGGGGTGATATGATGGGGGCAAAGGAAACTACTGTGCTCCAAATAAATGTGCTAATTTGTGAATTTTTTAGAACGTCATAAAACTGATCAAAGTTATCACTTGGTTAAACAACCCGTTCAGTTTAAAATAGAAATGGAATGCAAAACATTTTTGTATGGATATAAAAAATACCTTTTATTTATTTTTTATTTTTTCTTCCCCCCCCCCCCTTTTTTTTTTTTTTTTTTTTTATACGTGATCACATTCCCCTTATTCTCAGCTACATAAGAGCTGGGGGGAGGAGAAGCAGCAGCACACTGAGCTTCCCAGTGAATGGCTGTGCAGTAAGGGAGTGTCAGGACAACTCTGACAGTTGAAGGAGAGCACACGGAGTTCCCAGCATAGCTAGAAAATGGTCCATGGTGTTCTCTCCTCCTTAGTGAGCTCAGTTTTTAATAGGAAAGAGAGACTGGCAGGAACACCAGGTATTTCACACAAAGGAAGTAATACAATGAGAACAGAACACATTATCATACAAGTACATGGTACAGCAGGCACATATCAGGAATATAAAAAGCAAGTGTGTGCGCACAGCCCACTATATCAAAAGTTCTAAGGTAGGGGAGTAGATAAGTGTGTAGAAACACATAAGCTCACTATAAACATAATCAACATGAGTAAAAAAAGTTTCAAAAAAGTAGTAGAATCAAAAAATCATATACATAGGCACTAACCGCAAAGTCCATAAAGTCCAAAAACACAAAGGGCAGCCACCAGTGGGAGCCGAACCAAGCCCCACAACACTGTAAAGGAAACACAAGGGGAGAGGCGCCTCTAAGTGTAATAGCAAGCACTTTATTTTGTGGCAAAAGTAGATAAAACACTCACAAGATGTTGGTAAAAGCAGGCATAAAAGAATTCCAGTGTGAATGGACATCTCAATCCATCCCGAGTGGTGTACCTGGGCAGTGCTGATTCCAGAGGCCGAGCGCTTTAAAAGACTTTGTGCCCACAAGACCTTCTGGATCTACACCCTTGATTTTCTCTCACCCGGTGGCATGAATGAATGTATAGAAATAGCCACAATATTATAAATCCCCTCCCTGTACTACGACTGTCCTTTTGGGTCACTATCAATATTTCAGATTGTTCTATGCCTAGTCAGTTCCATTTCATTCATCCACTGGCAATTTGGGATACTGGCTAGTCTCACATTCTTATATAGATATGTGCATCTTTTATATATAAATAAAATAGTTACGCTAAATCATCAGAGTGAAAAAACAAGTGAATCAAAAACCTAAATGAATAAAAAAACCAAAAATGGTCATATAGTATGTTAGATATAAGTCCAATGTCCAGAAAATATTCAGTGAAAAAAATTTGATGAAAAAAAAATCAATTTGTAAATAATAATACATCCAACACCAGACAGTAAACAGATGTGACTCTGATTAAAGTGAAATTGAAAAGGAGAAGGGACAGTCCCACTCTATTCAGTGTGATGGAAAATCTAAGTGATGATGTCCTGTTAGGATTCACCCAGAGAGAAGTGGACCAACACCGGAGGAAAGCACACCTCTAGATTCACTCATAGGTACCCTTACCAGAGCTAGGGGACTTGCTATCGCTAACAAGTCATAGGCGCTGGCAGAAATAACCCTCTGCGAGGTGTTTATTCAAGTCCAGTCCTCTCCTTCAGGCGATCAGGGAAATAGACATCAGGCAATATCCCTCCGACCAAGGTGATAAATCGTATCACTCCATATCACTCTATCCATATAGCATCATAAACGGAAAAAGATCTCATAGTGTAACTCCATAAAACTTATTTATTTGCAAGGATAAAAAAATGGGTACTCACATATTATAAGTGGTATTAAAACAATAAGAACATGCCGGCAGCAAAGATAAAAACAAACGTTCCCGTTCCTGTGACTCGTGTATGCGCGGTGACGTCAGACGTGGCTCCGCCCTACATGTTTCGTCATACGTGATGTCGTCCAGGGGCTCCTTATAATATGTGAGTACCCATTTTTTTATCCTTGCAAATAAATAAGTTTTATGGAGTTACACTATGAGATCTTTTTCCGTTTATGATGCTATATGGATGGAGTGATACGATTTATCACCTTGGTCGGAGGGATATTGCCTGATGTCTATTTCCCTGATCGCCTGAAGGAGAGGACTGGACTCGAATAAACCCCTCGCAGAGGGTTATTTCTGCCAGCGCCTATGACTTGTTAGCGATAGCAAGTCCCCTAGCTCTGGTAAGGGTACCTATGAGTGAATCTAGAGGTGTGCTTTCCTCCGGTGTTGGTCCACTTCTCTCTGGGTGAATCCTAACAGGACATCATCACTTAGATTTTCCATCACACTGAATAGAGTGGGACTGTCCCTTCTCCTTTTCAAGATCACTTTAATCAGAGTCACATCTGTTTACTGTCTGGTGTTGGATGTATTATTATTTACAAATGGATTTTTTTTCATCAAATTTTTTTCACTGAATATTTTCTGGACATTGGACTTATATCTAACATACTATATGACCATTTTTGTTTTTTTTTATTCATTTAGGTTTTTGATTCACTTGTTTTTTTACTCTGATGATTTAGCGCAACTATTTTTTATTTATTTGTTTTGGTGTTATTATCTCACTGTTAGTTGCTGCTGGTATATTGGTCACTCTTAGCGCAATACTGTTTATAATATCTTTTATTTATATATATATATATATATATATATATATATATATATATACACAGTACAGACCAAAAGTTTGGACACACCTTCTCATTCAAAGAGTTTTCTTTATTTTCATGACTATGAAAATTGTAGATTCACACTGAAGGCATCAAAACTATGAATTAACACATGTGGAATTATCTACATAACAAAAAAGTGTGAAACAACTGAAAATATGTCATATTGTAGGTTCTTCAAAGTAGCCACCTTTTTGCTTTGATTACTGCTTTGCACACTCTTGGCATTTTCTTGATGAGCTTCAAGAGGTAGTCACCTGAAATGGTCTTCCAACAGTCTTGAAGGAGTTCCCAGAGATGCTTAGCACTTGTTGGCCCTTTTGCCTTCACTCTGCGGTCCAGCTCACCCCAAACCATCTCGATTGGGTTCAGGTCCGGTGACTGTGGAGGCCACGTCATCTGGCGCAGCACCCCATCACTCTCCTCCTTGGTCAAATAGCCCTTACACAGCCTGGAGGTGTGTTTGGGGTCATTGTCCTGTTGAAAAAGAAATGATGGTCCAACTAAACGCAAACCGGATGGAATAGCATGCCGCTGCAAGATGCTGTGGTAGCCATGCTGGTTCAGTATGCCTTCAATTTTGAATAAATCCCCAACATTTATAAGGCAAGAAATCACACTTAATAAACCTGACAGGGCACACCTATGAAGTGAAAACCATTTCAGGTGACTACCTCTTGAAGCTCATCAAGAGAATGCCAAGAGTGTGCAAAGCAGTAATCAAAGCAAAAGGTGGCTACTTTGAAGAACCTAGAATATGACATACAGTATTTTCAGTTGTTTCACACTTTTTTGTTATGTAGATAATTCCACATGTGTTATTTCATAGTTTTGATGCCTTCAGTGTGAATCTACAATTTTCATAGTCATGAGAATAAAGAAAACTATTTTAATGAGAAGGTGTGTCCAAACTTTTGGTCTGTACTGTATATATAAATAATTTTTTCATGTATCTATATCATTACCTTCATAGATGCATGTATTTTTCAGTATTATGCACACCCACTTCCCCTTCGATGTTTTTCCAGGGCCCATTACCAATAGAAACTTCGCTTCTGACCATTTTTCTTTTCTCTTTTTTATAATAACCCATTCACATTTAGATGTTCCTTTATATGTTTTTATTGGTTTTATTGCTTCTTATTATGGTTCCTTTTGGGTCATGGTAGTTATGAGCATGCGAAATAATAATTTTTAATCCTCATAAATTGTACATTTTTTATTACATCTTTATTGATTTGATCTCTGTTTTTAATTTGAAGATATACAGTGCACTGTCTTTTATTCATAGTATAATTCTGATTTTAAATATATGTGCGGTTTATTTGTATGCCACTAGGTGGGTGTATACAATAGAATGTATCCTAGGCTTTCCTTTCAATACTTCCGTATTTGTCATTCCCCGCTACTCTGCCCCGCCCTTTAAATTTATAAGCTCTAGTTCTAGCCCTTCCAGTTGTGTGTTCTGCCTGAGGAAGGGGCATGGCCATCTGGTCACCTTAGTCTTCACGCCCACGAAACGTGCCGCATAGAGAGGAAGTCATCCTCCCACGTCTGGTCCCCGCTGCCTGACAAGCATCGTTATGAGTTTCACAGTGCCGGCCGGATTCTTCCATCCATCGGAGCGACTTGTGTATGTGACGATCAGCGCTGCCCAGCTACACTACTCGGGATGGATTGAGATGTCCATTCACACTGGAATTTTTATGCCTGCTTTTATCAACATCTTGTGAGTGTTTTATCTACCTTTGCCACAAAATAAAGTGCTTGCTATTACACTTAGAGGTGCCTCTCCTCTTGTGTTTACATATCAGGAATATGAAGTGTAGGGTTAACAAACGCTTTAAGATAGACTGGTAGAAGATGAAATTAAAAAAAAAACTGAAATTGTGTTCATATAAATAAGGGGCCATTGTTCCTCCCTGGTATGGCCTGGAACAGTAGAGCATATTTTTTCCTGCAGTGTGGCATCAGTGCTGCACTCTTCTAGAAAGGGCCCTATTTATACAGGATTGAGCAGACCTTTGTTTAACAATTCCCAACACACTCGTAAAATATCATCTGACATTTTCACTGTGTCTACCGGTGCAGGCATGAAAGTATGACGCCCACCTATGTAATATCTACATGGGGCTCTTTGTATCCTCACCCACTACTGTTCATTGCATCATGCTGATAGCGCAACTTTGAGTGATATAAGGCATGTCCCTTCAACATCACACAAGCAGATATTTTCAGGGTTTTTTTTTTCCACTATTGACGTGTGCCGGACAGTTAGAGGATGTGAACTCTTTTATCTTACAGGAAGTATAGTTCTAAAATTGTAACCAAATTACACGCAAAGAGCACTTAACCGAGGTCCGCTAAAGGACCAGCGCCGACCCCCCCCCCCCCCCAATCTATGCACCCGGCCCCTAATC
>BLSH010345391.1:230488-257296 GCA_018402905.1 Glandirana rugosa | reverse complement strand
TTCCTGCAGTGTGGCATCAGTGCTGCACTCTTCTAGAAAGGGCCCTATTTATACAGGATTGAGCAGACCTTTGTTTAACAATTCCCAACACACTCGTAAAATATCATCTGACATTTTCACTGTGTCTACCGGTGCAGGCATGAAAGTATGACGCCCACCTATGTAATATCTACATGGGGCTCTTTGTATCCTCACCCACTACTGTTCATTGCATCATGCTGATAGCGCAACTTTGAGTGATATAAGGCATGTCCCTTCAACATCACACAAGCAGATATTTTCAGGGTTTTTTTTTTCCACTATTGACGTGTGCCGGACAGTTAGAGGATGTGAACTCTTTTATCTTACAGGAAGTATAGTTCTAAAATTGTAACCAAATTACACGCAAAGAGCACTTAACCGAGGTCCGCTAAAGGACCAGCGCCGACCCCCCCCCCCCCTAATCTATGCACCCGGCCCCTAATCTACATGCAGGGCACCGGACACATGGATTCCAACTGGGTTTTTTTTATTTTTGAAGCCCATGATTGGAGCCTGAGGCTCTAATTGGCTTCAAAAAAGGGTGGGCTCGGGCGCAGGGCACTGCGCCCTGAGCCCACCCAGTTGTGTGATAATAGCGTATTAATATTTGCTATTGTCACACTGATTCTCCTCCTGGCCAATCCAGAAGTTGGTCCTGAGACCCAATCGTGTCACAGGACACACATCCTGTTCAGCTGGGAGAAACATCGGCCCGGTTCCTCCTCTCCCCCTGCCTCCTAGTTGATGTCAGCCTCCCATGGGGGATGGTGTTGGATCGCCGCCGCATTCTCGTTCATCTAAAGCCGGGTGGTCAGGGGTGCTTGCGGCGATCGCCGCCTTTGCGTCTGCCCTCTGTCTCCCACAGGGGTGGGGGGGTGGTTGCTTGTGGCGATCGCCCCCTTGCCGTCCATCTCCCTGGGAGGGGGGCCTTCGTTTAAGTGCCAGCCCCCACTGTAAAGGACAGTACAGAAAAAAATGTAGTTTAGTGAGTATTAGAATATGAAAATATCCTAAAATATTGTTGGGATATTCATTCAAATATACAAAGGTTGATGGAATGTAAAGAACATTAGCACCTGTGAAACATTTTATTTCTATAGCCTTTATGGCTTAGGTGAAAATTGTAGTGCTGTAAAATAATTACAATTAGTTTGTTTTATCAGATGCAAACGTGTCAGGCAGGATAATAAATGGCTTCCATTCAAAAGACATTAGATAACCTATTTTTCAATTTTTTTTTTTTGCATTGTAAATCAGCTGAGAAATAACCGATCATTTGTCGATACTACTAAACCAGTCCTTAAGTTCTCCAGGGACATGCAACTCAATACTTAATCTAGTCTAATTGAATAGCGTACACAGTAATAGTTAACACACATTTTGTCATTGTAAAGGATCTGCCAATGCTGCAGGTAAATAGTTCTGTGTGATGTCTTTAGCACAAATACAGCAGATTATCTGCAGTAAATTGACTGTTTATATACTGATCTCTAGCCTGATGACTTGTTTTGTTATATTTATCCATGTATGTAAAAATAATAGCGTGTCTTTTCTTATGTTCCATCTCTGTTAAACAGTAATATCATTAGATTCTAGTATACATATGCAGTATATCATGTGGGAACATGGCTAACACCAATGCAATTTAAGAAAATCTGTATCTTTTATGTGGCAAAATGCTTATGGTACCATTTACCGCTAAATGCCCTCATTACATTCATGAATTTGAATCTTATTAGATAAAAAAACATTTGCAATTTCAAGTTTGTATATTTTAGATTGTATGGAAGATCCTTTTTTTAGAGAAACATGCCAGTGAAAAAAAATCTGTATAAATATACATTTTTTGTTCACTTTCTATCATAAGATAAAGAAACAATTACATTTAACATATATGCTTAAAAGCAAAAGGCCAAAAGCTTGTTTACGTTGTTTTTCATTAAGGGATACAAGATTCAGTTATTCAGAGACAACTGAGGTATACTGCTGCCTTCAGAAGTATTTGGACACTGGCAAACAAATAAGCCATTGGCCATCCAGATATACTCCCGCCATGCTTCAGTTCTTTCCAATGTCCTAGGGCAGTGATGGCGAACCTTGGCACCCCAGATGCTTGGGAACTACATTTCCCATGATACTCAATCACACTGCAGAGTGCATGAGCATCATGGGAAATGTAGTTCTAAAATATCTGAGGTGCCAGGGTTCGCCATCACTGTCTTAGGGGATGAACATCTTTACACCTAGCCATTTTCTTTTTTCTTTTTTTCCCCTCAAGATCTTCTACTTCAAAACCTCATATACATGCTGCTGAGGTGGGCTTTCTGTACAGCTAAACAGATCAATGTTTCCTTAGGGTTGTCATGGAAGCCACCCCTTGACACCCGCTGGACCAAAGATTTTAGGGTGTGCATGAAATGTGGCTTTTAGGCACTTTATAGGTCAACTTGCAGCTATGATTGCTGACTTTTAACAGAGTCTGTAAGACAACTTCTATGCCTTCCCCTCCAGAATCTTTTTCCAGATTGTCTTGCATTAGCAGCAACCTCTGAGCCTTATCCTGCAGTCATATGGAGGACATGTTGTCTGACATTCTCAAGAATCCTTGGTTGATGCTTTTGTTCCAGAGGAGCCTCAATGAGTTGATTTGGCACCCAGGCTTTAAAGATACCACATGGCTCTTTTTGATGCTATGCAAGCCACATTTAAAATGATACAGCCTGTCTATTAGTGATGTTATCAGTCAGGGATTCCTAAAAGTCCCCAAGACTATCAAAACATTTCTGGTACACTCATTAGTTCAACCTGTATTCTACATGGAATGGAATACTCCTAATAAGATATTTGCTCCTCCCAAAAGCTTTTCAGACCAATATCTGTGATAGGGATTTGGTTAACTGACTGTACTTAGTGAGTATGCTCCAGTGTTTAAGGATCCCACTGATAAATGTTTGGAAGCCCTTTCAAAATCTTTTTCGATAGCAAGTCCTGCTATGCAACTTGCCATGGCTATGATGTCCATTTGTCAAACCTTGGGGAGTGGACTCCGTTTACGGCTAAAGATCCAACTACAGTCCTGTAGATCAATTTGAGCTTTTGCCTTCTGCCCTACATTATTGAATTGACAGCTTAGTTAACATCATCCGCCTTATCTCCTGCATGAGTCTCCTGTCTGAGTATAGGATTATCTCTCTTGCCAAAATACTAATTTCTGAACAGTAGTGCAAAAAACACTGGTTGCACATGCTTTTGATTGGGAAGTTTTTGGTGCTTCACTAGACAACTTCATAAAGGACTTCACTGGTAAGTTTACTCATTCACCCCAGTAGACAGAGCCTAAGCCTCAAACTTGCATATTTCCTCCCTCGTCTGAATCCAAAAGAGTAACTTTTGTTTCTCCCAGACTTTACACTCTAAATCTAAACCCGGGGGAGGGAGGGTGGTGATATTATTGCAAACCCTGGGCCTCTAAATCTTCCAAGCAAGTGGACAAGTTCTCTTCAGCATGAAGGTATGCTTCTACTTTCCAGATCCTTTTGTGGACATCTGGACAAACCTCTCAGATGCCAGGGTTTTGCTCTTTGCATCTTCCTTTTGGACACCAGTGTTCACTAAGGTTTTGACTCCGATGCTAGCCTTACTATGCTCCCAAGGGTGTTCCCATTGTGGGATGCCTAAATCACCTATTGAGGAAACCATCTCAAATACAGGCTGGCAATGTGTTGCAGACAACCTAGACCTTATAGTGATTGTAAACCCTTACATGTAGCCAGTGAGGTGACTAGCATTAGGTGATACACAAACAAGAAGCAAATACTCCTACATATGTTGTATCTGTGTATCTGCAGCCATTCCTCCTGTAGATTCTGAAAACACAAAGCGAAAAGCATTTCTTCTTGGGTCTAGCGGTGGGGATCTGAAGTCTTCACAGGGCTAACAGCTGTGAGTCCTGATTTGAAGGAAGGGGGCACACACCCCCTTCATACGCTACAGAGAATAAACATAGCTGTGGATGAGTCACATATCACTGTGTACTGCAGTTCCCTTCCCCGCCACCTTTTTTTTAACTCTTGGTGTCAGGAAAAGCTGCCAGAAGTGACTCATGCAGATAACAGAGGAGATGGAAATGATACTCAGTGCTTTGGTGAGAGGCAAGTACACCGTACAGAAGGATGTGCTTTCTTCATATGTATGAGGTTTACAACCGCTTTAAGACTAAAGGCCAAAGTGTTTCCTCTTTGAGAGAAATTTTGAGCTTCCTGCTCACTTGGACACCTGTTGAATCCAGTGTCTTTTAATGAATGATAAAAAAAAAAAAAATTCTTCTACTTTGTGAAATCCCTTTCTTAGAGTTCATTAAGGGACGCTCTGAGTTGTGATCTACTTGAAAGTGCCGCTTTTCCACTAAACTGAAGCATGCTGGGAGTGAGCGCTTTGATACCTGCCTGGCCAATGGCTTTTTTGTTTGCCTGCATCCAAATCCTTTGGAAGGTGGCAGTATAATCCAGTCATCTCAGTATAACAAAATACTGTGTCCCCTAATGAGCTCCAAGAAGCTGAGTTTTATGGTAAGTACAACATTACAGTTAACACAAAAACATCCTGTTTTTGTGTTAACTGACTTTTGAGCTACAAATATAGATTTTTTTATTAGCCACTTACCGTATTCTGCATTTAACATGTATCTCTACCACTTGTCTTTCCTAATGTATTGCGATGTTCTATAATATCCTAATGTAAAGCTGAACTACATGTCGTTTATGAACGAATCTGAATTAGATTGAATTTCTGCACTAGCAGACTAGTTTCTTGATCTCTAATTACAACGCACTAGTAAATATTTAAATACCAAGCAAAGAAGTTGAGGGGAAAAAAGATGCAATGGCCCACTAGAGCAGTGGTTCTCAACCTTGGTCCTCAAGTACCCCCAACAGGCCATGTTTTGGGAATTTCTCTTAGATAAAATAGCTGTCCAAAATAGCAAGCCATTGACTCTGATTTAAAGCATTTGTGCAAGATAAAGGAAAACCTGGAAATGTAGCCTGTTGGGGGTACTTGAGGACTGAGGCTGAGAACCACTGCACTAGAGTACCTCATTTTCCAATAAATAATGAAACTTGGTTGGTGGCTCTGGGCAGCTGCTTCTCTAATTGAGATATTGTTGCTGTGTTTGTCTACATCAATCCCATAGTACATGTATGTTTAACTGCTTTTGGATTCCTGATTTAAATGTCATCTTTTTCTTCTGTGCTGATAAATACAGATTGCTCAAAAGACCAAAGCCTATCTCTGGGTTCTTCTGAGTCATGCTATTTAAAAAAATTGTTGTCCGTTTAGTCAGATGTCTGTGTTCAGCACACTGAGCACCTCTGACAAGTAGACAGCAGAGCCTGACATGTTTGTATTGACTCTTTCCTAGTTATCCATACAGTGAAGACAGCAGTCAGGGGAAGCAATACATGAATACACGATGTCCAGCATGGTGCGATCGAATTCTAATGTCACACTCTGCTAAAGAACTTCTTTTAAAGGTAAGACTCCGCTGGGAATAAGGCTGAATCTGTAGAGATACTCATTCTAATGAATGTACCATGCAGTATTTAAGCATTTCTCTTCCTAATCGTCACTGCAACATAGCAATCTAAGTGTTTTTAAGGGTCTGTCTACCCAGATGTCATATTCCTTTGGTGAGAGAAGTGGAGATTTGAATGCATTTTGCATTAAAAATGAATATCGGGGAGTGAGACTGTTCCGGACAAAGTAGAATGGGTGAAACTCCATGGTGTAAGTTGATTGTGGGTAGATGACTAGGCCAAGTACTCTGGTGAGAAGATAATGAGAGACATGAGTCTTAATAACCAATGGGCAATTTCGTACACCAGCGAAGGAAGAATATTCATAATGAACCTCATTGCTGTACACAGCCTATTTCAGCAGGGTGTACACCCGTACCGAACTTCATTGGTGTGCACAGCCTATTGCAGTAGGGTGTACACCCATACCGAGCCTCACTGGTGTGCCCAGCCTATTGTATTAGGGTGTACGCCCATACCAAACCTCATTGGTGTGCACAGCCTATTACAGCAGGGTGTACGCCCATACTGAACCTCATTGGTGTGCACAGCCTATTGTATTAGTGTGTACACCCATACCAAACCTCATTGGTGTGCACAGCCTATTGCATCAGGGTATACACCCATACCGAACCTCATTGGTGTGTGCAGCCTATTGCATTAGGGTGTGCACCCCAGAGCAAAAACAGTAGAACAGAGATTGGTGTCAGGGCAGTGGACGTTGTCAGTAGTTTATTTTTTATTTTATTTTTTTTACTATTTCGTTATTTAAATTATTTTTTTACAGTATTATAGTTAATTTGTTTACAATTTTTTTAAGGAGCCCTATTGGGGGGCTTTGGTGACATATTAAGGGTCTAAACAGATCCCCGATGTCTCACTTTTGAGACAGCGAAAGGGACCAATGACAGAGCTTCCCCAGGCCCTCTTTTGCAGCCTCTGCTGCACTGGACTGTGAAGAAATGGGAAGTGCTCTGTGCTGAGCGGCATTGTTTACTCTGCTTCAGTTAAGAATGAACACAGGGGCGATTGGTACAGATCACTCACTGTGTTCATTCAGAAGAGGAAGGGGGCTGGTAAAGGAAATATTTACCAGCCCCTTACCCCGCTCCCAATCCTGAAGCAACCCCCACAGCAGCCAGGGGGAGAAAAGGAAAGCTGGAAGCATTGCAAGGGGAGACTGGGGGCACCAGGAAGCAGGGGGAATTGGTGCCACATTGGGTGATTACCATGTGCGCACACCTATTTGAACCTATAAGAGAATGGCATGGTGTCAGAAAAAAAATATTGTAATGGAAGGCCAGTTTGTAATGCCTTGTTCTCCCAGGGCTCTTGCTCACACTTACCCAAACCTTGCACCCATGCTTTTCATCTGATGCTGTAGCCATGGAGTTTCTTAGAGTAACAAGCAGTGACTGATTGTCCATTAGGGGTGCCGCCCCCCCCATCCATGCGTCCGGCCCCCTAATCTACACACGGGGCGCCGGATGCATGGATTCAAATGGGGGAGTGCTTTTTTTGAAGCACATGATTATAGCCAGAGGCTCTAATGGACTTCAAAAAAGGATGGGCTCAGTGCGCAGAGCACTGCGCTCCGAGCCCACCCAGTTTTGTGACAATAGCGAATTAATATTAATGAATATTTGCTATTTTCACACTGAATCTCCTCTCTGCCAATCAGGAAGCAGGTCATGAAACCAGTCTCCCGATTGGCCATAATGTCAGGTGATTCTATTGGATGCCTAGGAGGAGGAGGAGGGAGGAGATGCAGGCCAGAGGAGAAGACCGACCGACCGACTGACCCACCAGCCTCCACTGTGACCATGGAGGGCTCACCCGCATCTGCACAGCCATCCAGCACTCCCCGGCTCGGACAGGGGAAGGAGAAGGAGGGGAGATTGGAGTCATCCCGGGCAGGAGGAGGGGGGGCATTCCCTGCATTCATTTCCCCCCTGAGAAATATTCTATATTTCTACAAGAAGCACTGTACACTTATACACCGTGTCCTTGGAAAAATTACAGTATATCCAAGGATGTATATTGTGGGTGTGAGGACAAAAGACTGCATAAAAATCAGTTGGTGGAGTTGGGTGCTGTTGAACATAGGCTCAGGAGTTTGTTTGATCCATATGCAGCTCAATGCTTAAGTGAAGGTATTCATGCTTTTGTTAGCTTAACGTGGCTAACACAAAAATTAATTCTGTACCCCGTGTGC
The DNA here is from genome assembly GCA_018402905.1 of Glandirana rugosa. Taxonomy (NCBI): domain Eukaryota; kingdom Metazoa; phylum Chordata; class Amphibia; order Anura; family Ranidae; genus Glandirana; species Glandirana rugosa. Next base: position 249,487 of record BLSH010345391.1, on the reverse strand, counting down.
TTTAGTTCATGTAGTGCGACTTGTATGGAATTGTTAGTGTGGAATCACAACAGAAATGTATGCGCCAACACTCATTGGCATGGATTATTCTGCACTACATTAAGAATTTATTTCAGATTTGAGTAGCAAATACGTAATAATGCACTTATAAAGCAGCATACAAGGTTTTTTTTATGGAGTATTGGTTTGAATAGGTCCAGTTAAAACTTTGTAACTGAAAATGCTTCAAAGTGCTTGATAATGTGCAAGATGTGAATAAGCCCTTAGTGTATCCTCTGCAGCTCATTAAAGAGAAGACCCTGAGATTTTTTTTCAGGCTTAAGTGCTGATCCAGCTAGATTTCAAATTAAAGAAAAAAAAAAAAAAAGCCAAGATTGTATCAGCCGCACATTTCCCTGTCTTCTCCTGGAAAATGTATGGTGTTCACAAATTAGCACACAGCATGTCGAGCCTTTCACACTAGGCGTTACAGATTGTACAGACATGGGGCTGTAAACCGCTTTCATGCAACACCATCTATCATGCCATGCTCGGTTACCTCACCATCATGTTATTTTATGCTTTCTGAGCCCTAAAACACCAAAGGTTGCCCACCGCTTGCGAGGCACGTTGACGCCTGATAGCATGCAGTAATGAATGCTCAGTGGAGTGTGCCCTGTTCCTGCTTGTGCAGTGCTGTAATTTGTTTATCTGTCTAAAGATTATACAGTTGGAAATCCACAATTTTATGCTGCCTTTCTAAATTATCAAGTCTCTTTTTGATGAATGCTTTCCCACTTGCAAAGGAAGTGCCATTATGATCTTGAAATATTGGAAAGTGCTCATGCATACAATGCAGAAGGTTATGTTTTTTTTCTTATGCAATTTTGGCAGACAACCATAATATAAAGTAAATCTGACCTTAAACCTGCCTAATGCATTAACATAATTTAGTTTTTACTCTAAACAGTGATGTATATATTACACACTTATTCATTCAGACTTGACTGATTACAGGGAGAAGTCCTTGACAATATTTAATAATCGTTGACATGTCATCACTTGATGTTTGTTGAGGTCGCCATAATGGGAATCTGACAGATTTTGTGTTTTAGAGTTATGTTTCCTTTGCACATTTCAGCCATACGATTATGAAAACACATTTGCTTGGATAGAAAGGAACAAGGGTGGAAAAGTATTGTGTATGTAAAATATGATCATTTTTTTTTCCTGGTCAACCATTTACAGGGCTGGCCCAAGACATTGTACTGCCTGGGTCTAAGGATGAAATGCTGCCCCCCCCCCCCAAAAAAAAAAAAAAATCACGCCCCCCACATCTACTACTTTATATCATAATAATTAAAACTAAAATAATTTATCAGGTATTCAGATTTACATGCAACAGCACCTTGTCTATATACATAATTATATGACATAACATTATGTTCAATTCCAAGGGGCGGGCTAGGGCAGTATAGGGGCGGGTTAGGGCAGTATAGGGGCGGCTAGGGCAATATAAGGGCAGTATAGGGACTGGCTAGGGTAGTATAGGGGCAGGCTATGGTAGTATATAGACAGGTTAGGGTAGTATATAGACAGGCTAGGGCAGTATAGGAGCAGGTGGAGCAGCCCGGGGGGGCAGTTGTCCTCATGACACACAGCTGCTGGGGAAAAAAAACCTTGGTCGTCAATTTGCTGGGTAAAATAGAAGAGAAGGGAGGCGGCTGTGGTTCAGTTTGCTGCCCCTCTCAAAGTGCTGCCTGGGTCCAATGGACCCACTGGGACCCATGGTAGGGCCGGCCCTGACCATTTATAAAATTCAGTATTGTTAGATAATACATGGCAGCATGAGTATGTTTAGATCAGTGCTTCTCAAACTTTTTTGTCTTGCGGCGCACCAAAGAGATCTAAAAATTTTTGTGGCACACCTGAAAAGATTTAACATTTTTTCTGGTGAAGAACTTATTTTTACATATATATTTGAATTGATATTTATTGTGAGGGATGCACCTGCTTTCGTGAGAAAATCAGATTGGAGCAAGGTTCAGCTCGCAAGGATTGGCAACAGATTTTCACTTCCTTTAATACAGCTAGATTCCTACAAAGTTGTCAGGGTGTTTGAGATGTCTATTGAGAGGGGTAGAAAATGGAGCAATTTGAGGTGGAGATAAAATACCAATTTTGAGGAATAATGGTTTTCTATAACTACTTCACCCCCAGAAGGATTTACCTTCTCAGGCTGCTTTCACACTGAAATCGCCGGGCGTTCAAGGCAAAGCGCCACTCGTTATAGCAACGTTTTACCACTGTATAAGCAGTGCTAGTGGCGGGGTACTTTTAACCCCAAAAAAGGGGTTAAAAACTCCAGTTTTGTGGTGCTTTCAAAGCGCTTTTAAGGTGCTTTCAAAGCACTGCCCATTCATTCCAATGGGCAAGGGCGTTTTGGGAGCGGTGTATACACCGCTCCCAACCCACCCCAATGATGCTGCTTGCGGGATTTTTCAGAACATCCCGCAATCTCACTGCCCCATTATGAAAACATACACTGGAATGAATGAGAGGCGGTTTTCAGGTGCTTAACAGAGGTTATTTCTAGCGCTAAAGTGCCTGAAAACTGCCCCAGTGGGAAAGGGGTCTTAATGACCAGGCCATTTTTTTGCAATACGGCACTGCGTTACTTTAATTGACAATGACACGGGCGTGCAACACTGTACCCAAATAAAATTGATGAGTTTTTTTTCACACAAAGAGCTTTCTTTTGGTGGTAATTGATCACCTCTGCGGTTTTTATTTTTTGAGCTATAAACAAAAAAAGACCAACAATTTTGAAAAAAAAAAACAATGATTTTTACATTTTGTTATAATACATATCCAAAAAAAAAGACAAAAAACAAATGTATTCATTAGTTTAGGCCAATATGTATTCTTCTATATATTTTTGGTCAAAAAAAATCACAATAGGCGTATATTGATTATTCGTTTATATTAGTTTGCACAAAAGTTATAGCGTCTACAAAATAGGGGATAGATTTATGGTATTTTTATTTTGTTTTACTAGTAATGGCGGTGATTGCAACGGACAGATCAGACACGTTTGATACTTTTTTGGGACCAGTGACATTATTACAGTGATCAGACCTAAGAATGTGTACGGTCACTATACTAATAACACTGGCAGGGAAGGGGTTAACACCAGGGGCTATCAAAGGGTTAAGTGTGTCCTAGGGAGGTGCTTTCTAATTGTGGGGTGAGTGGACTGACTGGGAGTACAGAGAGTTTGCGCCCGCAGTGTCTTGTGCACGAAACGACGTACAGGTACATCGTTTTGCTCAATAGGGCCGCCCTGCCGCAGTATATATGCTGTGGGCAGTCCTTAAGTGGTTAAATATCTCATGCAAAAAAATAAACTCTATATTGTTATATGGGTTATGAATTGGATGTTTTGATCATAAAGTTATCTTGAGGTAAAATAAACCCAGTTAAGTCAGCAAAATAACATAATAGTCAATTCATTTTTATTGCCAGGGTTCTGTCTTGGGCCTAATGTTGCGCAGTTTAATGATACAGACATGCATACTGTAGAAGGTGCTTCCGTGGTGCTGGGGAAGTTGGTACAGACAGAGGTTGGTACACAGGTACAGGGCTTGCACTCTCTTGAGAAAGGAGCGTTGCGGCCTCTCTAGTATGGACTACTATCACGCATGCTCTGAAAACGCGTCATTTCCTGCCCATCCTCATTTCCTGTGTGTCAGGCTGCACTCCAACTATTGCAGACTGCCGTCTTTGCTGGCAGCTCCCCGAAATATCCCACGGCACACCTGCAATTCTCCCACAACACATTTTGAGAAACACTGGTTTAGACCATGGAACCTAAGCGTATGGTCCTATATGACTGCTCTCTCTTAGTATACCATCATCCCATATATTTCCATTAATTCAAACAAATTGAGGGATATACTCCCTAAAGTATTTTTACAGTACCAATGCACACATATTTGTATAGGAAAAGTTGCATCTATTATATAAAATTCTACATTGAATACATTGACCTCCCACCTTCTTGCTCATACCCCCAACATCCGTCACAAATTCACTTTATTATACATCCCTCATTAAAGTGTTACTAAGGGTTTGTCTTTTTCCTCTCTTAAAAATAACAAACATGTTATACTTAACTCCTCTGTGCAACGGGTTTTGCACAGAGTGGCCCCGAACCTCCTTTTCTAGAGTCCCTCAGTGGTGCTCCTGGCTCCTCCTCTTCTCGAGTGCCCTGTCTGAGAAGCGTTTTCCCTGGGGGCACTTGTGCGGGTGCGCTCCCGAGTCCTGCTGCTGCATCCATTGACACAGACAGCAGGTCTCTGCCCCACCCCCTGGCTCCCCCATCACTGGATTTGATTGACAGGAGAGGGAGCCAATGGTTCCTGCTGCTATCCATCTATCCAATGAGGATCGAAGCCAGTGGCTGGAGATGCTAGGCTTGTCCCCGTTGCTGAAACAATCGGTTCAGGAAAGTAAAAGGGGGGCTCTGGGGGGGCAGCTACAGTACAGGAGGTTTTTCACCTTAATGCATGGAATGCATTAAGGTGAAAAACATCAAGACTTTACAACCCTTTTAATATCACATAATGTTGGAGTAAGCCAAAACTTGACGCGTTTCATGGCTGTTTTTAACTTCTTCGGGAGTTTAGTCAACTTGGTTATTTAAAAGTTTCAAAAACCCCCCTTGGTGTAGTGAACTCAAGAAGAGCGGTCAGAGAATGAAAAAAATACAGGGACTCCCATCAAAAGAAGCAGCAATGTCGAGATATACCGTGTCAATAAGCGTCTTGGATATCATTTTCCTATAGGATGCATACAGCCTGATGATAGTATCACAGGGCAAACCAGAAAGTATATATCAACCAAGAGTAAATTAGTACATCGCTTCCACTCTCTTGATCCCAGTGCAGTATATGAGATTTGCAAATCGTAGTATACGAGATCTGCGTATCCCACACACATTCAATGCCTAGTCTTTACAGCCATGAGTACTTTTAGGAAGTAAATTAAAGAGGAGACTCTCTTGGTCACATTATTTACCCACTGATACCCGCATTCCCCTGCTGCCCTCTTTGCAGGAGCGCTGCATCAGACCCCTGCATCAGCTCTATTGAAGCTTACACATATTAATGACTTTTGTCTCTCCCATGTGTGACCTTGTTCAGGCCCAGTGATTGGCCACTCAGCCCCAGCACTGCATTCTGGGAGGATGGGTAGAAGGTAATAAATCTCCTCTTAGCCACAAGTACTGGGTATTTTCGAGGGCTCCAACAGGTGAACACAGAGATGGGGAAGCTGAGTATAAGTGAGTGTATGGGTAGCCTATCAAAAGAACCTGTCACTTTTCCCTGAATGCAGTCTATACCTCTTATTACAATCCACATGTTTCTGCCCTGCTGGATTCTCTTGAATGAACCAGTAAACCTGACACATGTCATAATATATTAGTGAGTATGCCATTCATGAATTTACATGTACAGTTTTCCACATTGCTACAATCCTGAAAATATTTGTCATGTTTTATAAAGAAGTTGGCCTGAGACTAAAAAAAAAAAAAAAATAGACTGGGGCACTCTTCTCATATACAAATATGTGTATCCACAACAGTGAATTCAAATCAATAATAAAAACAATCCAATATAATAAAATGTGCTCCAGAAAATATATAAACTACAAAAATAAAGTCCATTGAATTGATGACCGTTCAGAAAAACCTTTCTTGTGTGCAAACCCAAAACAAAGGGTTAATTCTTAGACCTTGTGCACACAGGACGTTTTTACAGTGGCTGTTTTTGGCTTCAGATGTTTTTTCCTACAGTCAATAAACTCTCCATCATGTTATCTTATGTGTCCATTCACACATAGGCTGTTATAAACTGTTTTTGGCTGAAGCGTTTTTGAGCTGTAAAAAAAAAAAAACCCAAGACCAGTGAGAGACGTTTTTCAGCTGTAACAACACTCAAACTCCCAAAAACACGGCTCACCAAGGTTTTTTGGGCCTTTTTGATCCATTGAAAAAAGAATGATAAAAACGCTAACGCGGAGAAACGCTGGTGCAATAACGCTGAAAAGCTCACTACAAAGCTACTGAGGTAGAACATTTTTTTAATGTCCTCTGTGCATGAGGCCTTAAGGTAAATGGACAAGAAAGCGGTGCTTTAGAGGAAAACATCCACCACATAAAATAGCAAACCGATATGATCTCAGATTATAGAGATCTCAAGCGCTTGATGTATAAGGCGACTGGGCGTATAAGACCACCCCCTAATTTTCTAGTTACAACCTAGGTTTTGGGCTATACTCGCCGTATAAGACTACCCCCCTTTCGGGCTTCATATTTCCTCCTCCTTGCTGGAGCCATGATGGGGTAATCTGTCAGCCCACTGGATGGGCGGTAATACTTTATGTACTAAAGCTTCGGCTACTCACAGTATACATAGAGTATACCGCGCTGAGCCAATCACAGCGAGCGATGTATTCTATTAATGAATACAAAGGCTGCTCGGATTGGCAGAGGTTGTAACATCATCAGCCCGCCTGTCTCAATCCAAGCAGGCTTTGTATTCATTAATAGAATACATCTCGCCGTGATTGGCTCAGCACAGTAAACTGTATCAAAAACAATAAGTGTGCACTGGAACAAAAGAAAGTATGTAGGAGCCATAAAAATCAAGCAAAAGTCTGTTTATTGATAAAAAAGAGACGTAAACAGGACTGGAAACGAGTGCCTGATGAAACAAATGCATCCTGGTATGAAGAATCACAGAAGTAAAGATAGGGTAACTGAAACCGCTCACCGGAGCTGACTCACTGTTAACCATGTCGGGGTGGCTGGAAGGAGTATGCCCCTGTGATGGCTGCTAACTGATGGTCGGTTATGTCCCGGGGAAGAGAGCGAGGGTGCTGCGGGGTGCACATCCGCAGCACGGCCTTAAGCTCAAGAGAGGGTGTGTTCGTCCCCGAGGTACAGGAGACAGGCCTACTGGTTACCTCAGGCACCGGGATTAGGTCCGTTGCAATGAACCGTCCACCGCACTGTTTCCGGTATCGCAGGGAGAAGGTCACATGACCGGAGATGTCACACAGGGCGTCACGCAGAGCGGGAGCCAATCAGAGGTGGAAGCGGACTACAGCTGAGAGAGCAAGCTCCGGGAGAAGTGGGTTCACCTGAAAGAGGAAGCTGGAGTCTGGTCTGATCATGAGGGGCAGTATACTGTATGTAACCAAAGCTACATACACTATTACCGCACATCCAGCGGGCTGACCGATTAGGGACGTTCGTTTTGGGCCAGCTTGGCCCAAATGAACTAAAGGTTCACATTTTATACCCAGCGTATAAGATGACCCCTGATTTTTGAGATATGTTTTTAAGTATAAAAAGTCATCTTGTAAGCCTGAAAATACAGTATCTAGAAAAATCTGCAGCAGGAAGGAGACTCCCTCTGTTCCACTCCTGATCAAATGAAGTGATCCCACAATGTCGGATGGATGGTACTCACCCAGTCTTCACTCCCATCATGTGTAGAGACAAAGGGAGACTCCTTAGTGTAATAATGTTTAAAAATCGGTTTATTAAAAGCTTAGGTTGCACTTACATTTCGGAAGATAAAAAACGGCGTGACAAACACAGTACTGTGCACAGTGGCGGTCGGCACCAACCAGCTCGTGCGGAATGATGTCACAGAATTGGCTCCACCCGACGCATTTCCCAGTAATAGGCAGCAACTGGGACAGTATCTAGATAGAGAGCCTGCATAATGCTTAATATTTCCATGTAAATACATGTTCTTTTTAATGTTGGTTTCACAATAGATTACAAGCAGCCCAACCTCTTCTACTCATATCTCTGTCTTTTTCAGAGGAAAAATTTCTCCTCTGTTCTCCTTCTGAGAACATAAGTTCTCCGCTTTGTAAACAGGCTGAAGAGATAATTTTCTGAGAACCGAACTGCGAGAAAACTCCTCAATTTAATAAATGTACACCAAAGCGTTAGCCGCACATATTACAAACATGTTCTCTGTTTTTACTTTACTTCTTTCAGGACTCCAAGAATAACTTGTCCCTTTCTTCCCAATGTTCCTTTTTTTAGATTTTTTCTTTAATTATGCTAAAAATTGAGAGAGAATATTTTAATAGTCTTTATTCATTTTTGTTGATATATGTAGCATATATTTATTAATGTTTAATTATTTCATGCTTTATTTCCAGTCTGAAAATGATGAAAGAATAGTGATGTATGACAGCATTGGGCCAAATATCTGCATGGGGGACCACAAGGTAAAGTATTAATGTTTTTTTTTTTTTTCCTTAGTATAGCTAAAAAAAAAAAAAAACTTCTGTATACCGGTCAGGTTTGATGACCACTTCTTCATTATGTTGGTCATCTGACACTCTCTGGTCTCAATGATTTAAGCTATCAAGTAGGAGTAAGCATGCAAAAAGTGCATATTGCTGTAAGCGTGAACCCATAATTTGCATACTTTCTAGGACAGGGACTACTGAAACCTTTGGATGAGCATAACAGGCAGATATGTATTTTAAATGGAGAGTTCAGCAGTGGCGGTCTTCATAGTTTCTCAGTACATATCTTCTTTAATGCTGCAGGATGTGGTTACTCATAGTAATGATCAAAAGTATATTTTGTACTATCTGTCCCCACTGAAAATCTAATCTAAGTTGATCTTATGTGGACTGAAGTGGACCAAATGCGCAAATGTTAGCATATAGTGATATGTAAACCACTCTTGCTGGTATGAATAAATATAAAGTATTACAACTGAAGTACAACCTCAATTCCAAAAATAGTTGGGACGCTCTGTAAAATCTACATAAAAACAGAATGCAATGATTTGCAAATCGCATAAACCTATATTCTAGTCACAATAGAAAATATAAATAATATCAAATGTTTACATTGAGAAAATGTACCATAATAAAAAAAAAAAAGTAATTTTACAATTGATGTCAGCAACAAGTCTCAATAAAGTTGAGACAGGGTCAGCAAAAAGCTGGCAAAGCACAAATGTTGGGAAGGGGCCATGTTTTGTCTTGCCTGAGCATATGCTGCACTGAAACCTGGATATCTTTCAGCATGGTGCCTTTCCAGATGTGCAGTCTGCCCATTCCATATGCACTAATGCACCCCCATACTATCACAGATGCAGGCTTTTGAACTGAGTGCTGATAAGCCCAAATGGTCTCTCTCATCTTTAGTCCAGAGGATGCGGTGCCCATGGGTGCTTAAAAGAATGTCACATTTTGATTTATCTGACCAGCCAACAGTTTTCCATTTTGCAACAGACCATTTTAAACGAGCTTTGGCCCAGAGAAGACAGCAGTGTCTCTGGATCATGTTCAGATATGGCGGCTTCTTTGTATGATAGAGCTTTAACATGCTTTTTTTGATGGCACAGCAAACTGTGTTTACAGACAGCGATTTCTGGAAGTGTTCCTGAGCCCATGCAGTGATGTCCATCACAGTATCATGCATGTTTTTAATGCAGTGCTGTCTGAGTGCCCAAAGATCACAGGCATATCAAAACGCAATGTTGCATTTTGGCCTTGTACAGAGATTTCTCCAGATTCTCAAAATCTTTTGATATGCATTGTAGATGATTATATTAACATTTTTTGCAATTCTATATTGGTAAACATTATTCTGAATTTGTTTGACAGTTTTTAGACATAGCTTTTCACAGATTGGTGAGCCCCATTCCCCTCATTAATTCTGAGACACTCTGACTCTCTAAGATGCTCTTTGTATGCTCGGTCATGGTACTGACCTGTTACCAATTAACCCAATTAGCTGCAAAATGTTCTTTCAGCTCTTCTTTGTTAGTACCACTTGCCAGCTTTTTGTTGCCCTGTCCCAACTTTGAGATACGTTGCTGCCATCAATTTAAAAAAATACCTTATTTTTTCTTAAAATGGTACATTTTCTCAGTTTAAAAAATTGACATATTTCTATGTTATATCCCAAACAAAATATTGGTTTATGAGATTTGCAAATCATTGCATTTTGTTTGTATGTTGATTTTACACAACGTCTCGACTCTTCTGGAATTGGGTTTGTATCTACCTTACATATAGAAAATGCTGCCTTATGTTTCCTTTGTTGCTATACACCTGTATAAATGCCCCGGCTCTTGCCCACATGATCTGAATGAGGAAATTAAAGCTCAAGTTAGCAGCTCCTTCCCTTTTATTAAAGATGATTTGACCAAGTGCCTAAGCGGTCCCACTGAAAAGAGCATGGGGCATAATTTTTTCAAGAAAGGGGTTTAATTGATTGTTACTCTTGTTATAAATGCCATAAAATTATCATAATACTGATTAAAGTGTTAATAAACCCACAACAGTAAAATCAGTATGCAGTAAAGCATGCTTGTTATACTCACTGCAACCTAATGGGTTAATCCTTCGCATTGTATAAAAAGGCTGTTTGATCCTGACTTCCCTGATCCTCCCCTTCCACTGTTCCCAATCCATCTCCTGATAAGACCGAGCCTTGGGAATCACTCTGCACATGCTCAGTTTGGTGTGCAATGCTAGAGAGTTTGTTTTTTGTTTTGTTTTTTCCTGGGAGGGTGCATGTGATCAGTACAGGGCCAATCAGCACTGTCCAGACAGAGGGTCAAAAGTCCTACAGCCTCTTAGGACAGTCAGAGGAGAATGAAAACTCTCGGATTTAACCAGACACAAGTCATAAGGCTGCTATATATTGCAGATGAGAAAAGGTTTTTATCAGTTTATATTTACTAAAATAATTGCATTTCCATGTTCTGTCTACTGTGGGTGACCAGTTATAGGCCCTGGGTTTAGTAACACTTTAAGTAAATTTCAATCAAAACATCTGTTTTGGATAATGTGTAAGGTAATAACTTCTGCCAAGTTGGCATTGTACAGTATGTGTGAGCTAGTGCTATACCTTTTTGAGTGAGTAGGTCTTTGGGGGCTTGATTTGTGGAACATCCTCTGAGTGGGTCCCTTCAATTATGTGACGATTGTGGAGGTGTGTGCAAAGAAAGTCTTGTAAACTCCATACAGTTGAAGAACACTGATTATTTTATTAGTGTGCCATCTAAAACATAGCCACAATGTTTTTAAGGGTTGGGGCTACCTTTTCTGCAGGAACATACTAGACACTCCAGAACACTGTCATATTAAGACTAAAGCCTCGTACACACGGGACGACGATCGTATACAACAGGTCGTACTAATTACCGTTGTATGCGATATCGAACGTTCGTATGCGCGATTAGAACAGTCGAACATACGACGGTCGTACAAGGGAGTTGTATGAGCAGACTAGAAAACGTGGTCGTACCAACAAGCGCTCATACGACCGTTGTATCGTGTGTACAGAGCAGTTGGTACAACAAGTTGTATTGTGCAAAACACGCATGCTCAGAAGTCAGGAACGGCCGGATGCTAATTACATGCACCTGAAAGTTGTTCTGTGGTCGTACGATCGTGTAGTGCAGTCAGTATGCAAGTTACATTATGCAACATTACGATTTGCGACAATCGTACGTACGATCGTCCCGTGTGTACGAGGCTTTAGACTGCAGTGCCCACAACCAACCAAATGATTTAACACTACCACAGCGCCAAAGAAAAGGAAGCCCCAGTCCACTGAAACTTATTGGCTTTGTTATTATTCCTACACTCCTAGAATTATCATTATTCTTTAACCGTTTGGTATTTTCAAAACTTTCTATTCACTCACGCTCTTCCTCCCTGACACAGTTTTCAAAGGTGTTGATTGTTTCATTTATTTCCATGTTAGAGAAATTTCACTTCTCAATAGGATGGAAAGTAAGGCATAATCCCCTAAACAAATACAGACTGCAATAAGAACTTGCGGATTTGTAGTTTATATTAAGGAAGATCAATAACCCAACAGTAGAACCATGGAGACAGATGTCAGGGCAACTTGTATTTGTTTCCATAGACAACAGCCGAAACAAAGACCTTTTTGCATCTGGATTTCATATCCTCTTAAATATCAGATGATCTTACTGTTATTGTAGACTAATCACTGACAAAGATTCACATCTTTCCTCTCTGTACAGCCGGTCTTCCTGTCCTTCCGATTAGCCGCTGGGGCAGGTAAAGCTAATGCAAATGTGCACAAGTGTTGTATCGTGCAGTGATGTGGTGGTAAATATCCTTTATTTTTTTTTCCTTTATTTTCAAATATCTTCAGTCATTCTTATTTGAAGTAAACTGTGGAAAATGGGTAATATTAATGTAGGCACCCTAAGGTCAACTAAAATGCTGTAAGAGCTGCAATGTATCCTTTTTACGGGCTCCCCATAAAATTGTTATGCGAATTCTGACTCCCACAAAGTCAGAGAATAGGAAGCCTTCTGAAACGGATGTTCAAGCATTGGGACATTGTGTTATAGGATGTGGAGTGGGTACTTCATATGCTCACATTACAAGGGAAATCTGTGAACATATTAAATTCAGAGACTCCAGCACTCTAAATTGTTACATTTTTATATTCCCTTTTCTTTTTTTTTTTTTTTTTTAATATTAAAATCATTTGAGATACTATTTTCTAGGTAAGAACGCACGGTTAGCACAATGTAACATGTACCCTAAAACCTCTCATTGGGTCATCTTGAAAGCATATGGAAGTCATTCTATTAACAATGACACAACTATGGATTATCTTCAAAGGTCTGGTAGTGTTTAGTATTGGTTAATATCAGACCCCATGGGAGTTTACAGTCGTTTTCCTTAACAGCATTAAACCATTCTAACTACTGTATGTCTTTTGTCATGCCTTTTTATTAGCTTTCAGTACATTAAGATTAAGAACCTAACCACTCAGTTATTTTGCAGACCTTTTAGAGGCCTTTGATTATGACCTCAACAGGTTTTGAACATAGAAGGTTGTTAATATCCCTGATAACCTTTCTTTATTGAATGCCAATCTCTGGTCCACCTTAGCGATAGTTTCTTAAATTGTAAAATGATATAGTGAATGTGGTATTGAATTGAATCTAGAGTAATTGGAAGCATAAATATGGGACTGCACCTTTCAGAATACCATAAATACATATGTGATGAAAGCCAACTATAAGCATATTGGGGCTCCATTAAACAGAAAACCAGAAGGATACGCTGAAACTTGGCTCAGACTACTTGACCAATTTTTCACAGCAGCTAAACAAACTCTCGACTAATACAATCACTCCTACCTCATAGTCCCACAAACGGAGCATGAGGAGGTAAAAAGGGACTTTGAATGTGCTTTAGAAGAAAAACACATGAGCAAATGTAAAAAGTATACCAAATTTTATTACAACACTTTTAAAAACACTTTAAAAGCATACTAGAGGCACAGATTAATTCTCGTAGATCAGAACAGTGTGGTATAATAAACTGAAGAATGCAATTCCAAAGGTGTGATGGATCAATGTGTTTTGCGAGATTATGCGAGCACACACATAGGTTGGACTTGATGGACTTGTCTTTTTTCAACCTCACTAACTATGTAACTATGTAATTATAGCTTCCTCAGGATCCAAGCCTTCAGTTAAAGGGTAACTCCATTTTTCTGGGGGGGAAAAAAATAGCAAACAAAGAAAAAATAATATAGCGCATATAATTGTGACACTAATCATATTGAAATTGAATGCTATTAAAAATTGCCTTTCCTTTTCAATCTGCAGCCGATGTAATTTTCTGAGAATGCAATGCCATATGGCCACCTGGAGGTGTTCTGTACACAGAATGTGTACTGACCACTCCCCAGAAACATAATTTCCTGCGTGTGTGATTGGCTCACCAATTTTCCCAGAAGTCTGCACTAAGATACAAGTCAGATTTCAGGCATCCCCTGCAACTAAAATTCTATTTTTGGAGAGATCCTTTCAATAGGAACATGTCTAAAGGGATGCAGGCCCAGCAGCTTTCATCATTAGTGCCCTGCATGTGCATACCTGACAGTTAATTATGAAATCGCTGTCATTATACCCACTCAGAACAGGCACAGACAAACACACATGGATTTTTTCAGAATAATAAAAATGTAGGAATCTGCAACAAAGTTTGTTATAATCCTTGCAACGTACATAGATCACCCAGAGGATAGTGTTTTTTGGGTGTTTTTTCCAACAAAAGTGGAGTTATGCTTTAAGTATATGATCCAACTCCTTCCCTAATGTACAACAGCCTAAACAGTGCTGGCAATATGAAGCAAAAACCTGTGTAAAGCATAAGGGATAGGGTGGATAACCATCCTTAACCACTTCCCGACCGCGTGCCGTGTTTTCACGGCGGCAGTCGGGATGCTGAGCGCGAATCACCGTAAAAAGACGGCGATCTGCGAACAGCCACTAGGGGCGCGCGCGCGCCCGCCGCACTCCTGAGGTGTGCCCGCGGCTCGGGCGGACCCGATGTCCGCCGGCGGGCCGCGATGAGCGGCCACAGGGAAAGAACGGGGAACCGCCGATGTAAACACGGCGGGTCCCCGCTCTGTTAGTAGGGGCATGGGTGATCTACTGATCCCTGTCACTGGGATCAGTTAGATCTCTCATGCCCATGTTAGCCCAACCCCCCCACAGTAAGAACACACCCAGGGAACACAGTTAACCCCTAGCTCCCCCCCCCCAGGTTAACCCCTTCACTGCCAATGACATTTTTACAGTAATCAGTGGACATTTAAATTTCTGATCGCTGAATAAATGTCATTGGTCCCAAAAAAGTGTCAAAAATGTCCGACATGTCCGCTGCAATATTGCAGTACCGCTAAAAATCGCAGATCGCGGCCATTACCAGTAAAAAATTAAAAAAAAAATAAAAACCCCAGAAATTAATTCTCACCATCCGTGAACGCGGCCACTTTCGCGCAAACCAATCACTTAACGCCAATTGCAATTTTTTTTTTTATCACAAATAGGAATTATATAAATCGGCCAAAAACGGTGAAAAAAATGTTTGTTTTTTTTTGTTTTTTTGGATTTGAATTTTAGCAAAAAGTAAGAAATTTGGGGGTTTTTTTGCAAAATGGTCGCTCTTTTGTTTATAGCGGCGATCAGAAATGATGCAGAGGCGATCAAATACCACCAAAAGAAAGCTCTATTTGTGGGGAAAAAAGGACGCAAATTTTGTTTGGGTACAACGTTGCACGACCGCGCAATTGTCAGTTAAAGCGATGCAGCGCCGAATCGCAAAAAGTGCTCTGGTCCTAAAGCTGGAAAACCTTCCGGTTGGTAAGTGGTTAAAGAATGCAATCCACATCCTCAGCAATGCCCAGATTTTTTTTTTTTTATCCCATGGTAAGCCAAAGGGGTCAATCAGGGTCCGGAAGCTCAGGCAGAGGATTCCAATGAATGCACTCCCAAGTAACAACGAGCCTCACATTCAACCAGCCATATAGCAACAGCACATTCAAAGTCCTTTTTTTACCGCCTCATGTTCCGTTTGTGGGACTTGGACATAGGAGTGATTGTAATGATATTATAAGTGGGATGGTGCTACAGAAGGATGGTTTTGGAGATGGTTTTGCCCTTGTTGAGAAAAAACACTTGACTAAGCATCCCAGAGACCAAATACTTATTTAAAAGACTACAATGGACCAGTTCTATAACATCATATAACTGAATGTACTTATATGTTCAGTTATGTTATATAACTGGACCGTTGTAGTTTGTTAAACAAGTATTTGGTCTCGGAGTGTATATTCATTTTACTGAAGTGTCCTGGCCAGTTAGGAGGTTGAGGACACTGTTGTGGAGTAAACTCTTGATGCAATCATGGAATGCAATATTGCTGAGTATTCAAACAATCAAGAGGAAAGTGTCATGCCAAAGAACAACTCTGAATGCCATGATGTGAATATTACTTTTTTGTCCCCTGTGGCAATTCTCTCCTTATTCTGAGGTTGGAATAACACTGTTTTTTTACATATTTATTATATCTTTTGTTTGCCTTACAGATTACAAAAATAAACAAGTAGAAAAGGCATACAAACTATCAGCTAAACAAATTCCCTTCCTCAGATAAAAAATGTCCAGAGCTACAGTTTCACAAGAACACCTGCGTATCACAATTGGTGATAAAATGTGTAGAAAGTTACAATGTATATAGCATAACATGTAAGATTGGAAGGTGACCCAAAGAGTAGAGAAATACAGGCTTGAAAATGGACATAAGTTCTCTCCAGCAGTTAGTTAAACATATAAAAGATTATTCAGTTAACCATGTCTAGATAAGAGGTGGAAGAGCAGACCAATGAAGGAAGCAATAACCCAGGGGAGCAGATTTTTTGATATTTAGGGCATCCCCTATGTTGATATGTTGGTATTTCGCTCTCTAAAATGGCATTAACTGTGTTATACCATTATAGAAAGGTGGGAGGACCAGGAGATATGCAGCGCTGAGCAATGAGTTTACATACGAGGAACATTAACCGCACCAGCAGTCATTTAGATACTGGTGGTATATAATCCTCATGGAGAATCCTCAGGAGAGCAATCTTAGGGTCAAACAACAGTGGAATGGAGCACAAGTCTTGAAAAGTTTGAAATACTGATGACCAATATCAGAATAATTTTAGAGCACCGCCAGAGCACATGAATTAATGTCAGCAGCACTAGTGCACCTGGGGCAAAAAGGTTAGCCGACCCTGCTCCAGGAGTAGTACAGTTTTTGAGGGGTATAATATACACTGTGTGGAATAAATTGTGTAGTTTATGGAAAGGAGAAATAGATACTGCAGGTATCGCCTCAAGTGTTGCCATCCATTAGTCCTCTTCTATATCACATAGATCCTGCCTCTTGCCCTCTCTGCAGCACAAATGTATTTTAGAACTCGCTGCTACTAACAGAATAGAGTACAAGTCTCCTATCAAACCCCTTTTGGAAATACCCAAAGTGGGCACTATTACAGAAGCGTTATAAGCCATCAGGGATGAACGTGATTGCTTATGCAAAGTGTGACAAAGTTGTAGGTATTGTGACAGGAGTCGTGGAACCCAGCTTACTCTAGAGAGCTCTGGAAGCCCATTTTCCAGCTCCCCCGGCCCCACTTATGTGTAAGTCACCCTGTGTCTTTTAGGGACACAGGGTGACTGAGAACCCCAGTTGGTTCTGCTTAACCCGACTCACTATACAACCACACCGGACTCAGCATTTCCTTTTAACACTGTTGTTCTGGACTCTGTGTGTGTGTGTGATTTGTGCTGAAAGAGTGAGGGGGCTCCTTCACTTAAAACATTGATATTCAGGTACAATATCCTTCAAGATAATATGAAGATGGGTGATTTCACCTTTCAGACTGCTTGGATATTGTGTGTATATGTGTGTGTGTGTGTGTATATGTGTATATATATATATATATATATATATATATATATATATTGTATATTGTCTTATATGTTTGTGGGTGTTTTACTTGATTGTTTGAGGTGTGGCTGTATCCCATTGTGCTATTGTGTTTGTCTGCCTTGGGCACAAAGTATTATAGGATGCATATCTGTATGTGGATTAGCTGGGAGAGGAGAGGGGGGATTCCTCCAACAGCCCTCCCTGCAGATAATACTGTCTCCTGTTGGATAGTTGAATACCTGTGTGGCTCTTCTTACAAGATTTAATGATTACCCTGCCCTGTGTCATTATGCAAAGGGAGGGGGGATGGTTTTCTGGGGATATATCTTTACCTGTGTTGGAATAAAGAGTCTGATGTTTTCACCTTACACTGATGCTTCAATAAAGTGACTGGGTGGGCCAAGGGACCTTGGATTGTGCTGGTACCGGATAAAGGAATAATTTACGGCGGACATAATCCTGTTGAGGACGGAGGTCCATGACAGGTATTAAAAAAAGAATTGAGAGCATCTGCATGTCCTTTTCATATAATTGGTAAAGAGTCAAAATCCTTTAATTTACCTAATTCAAGGTAGTTCGGATTGTTCCATTCAGGCATATACTGAGAGTATCTGGAATGTTCAGTCACTGTCTACACTGCCTTCCAGGTTTTGTGAATCAGTAAAAAGGTAGGGTACCGCTTTAGATATAAAGTACTCCTTTTCCTACAGTCAGACTAGGCGGGCCTGTGGCACTTGAGATGAGAGTATCTGCTGAATGAGATCTTAAACATATAAAGAATTTGGGAGGCCAGAAAATACGCAAAATCCAAAAATATTAGGACGGTGTGTAAAATTTACATAAAAACAGAATGCAATGATTTGTAAATCTCATAAACCCACAATAGAAAATAGAAAACATATCAATTTTTAAACTGAGAAAATGTACCATTTATGAATAAAGTAAGGTAATTTTGAAATTGATGGTAGCAACGTGTCTCAAAAAAAGTTGTCTCAGGGCCTTGTTTACCATTGTGTAGCTTCCCCTCTTCTTTTAACACTACTCTTTTAACTTCTTCGCATCCGCGCTATAGCCGAATGACGGCTACAGCGCGGCTCTAAAATGCCGGGAGGACGTCAATAGACGTCCTCCCATTCGGCTCGTGCTGGGCGCGCTCCCGCGGGTGCGAGCGGCGCGTGCGCCATAAATCAATGTCCATAGTTTGTAGACGCTATAACTTTTGCGCAACCCAGTCAATAAACGCCGATTGCGATTTTTTTAACCAAAAATATGTAGAAGAATAAATATCGGCCAAAACTGATGAATACATTTGTTTTTTATTTTTTATTTTTGGATATATATTAAATTTTTTTAGCGTTAGCCGCAAATAACTGACCCAACGCGTTTTCAATATCGCAGATGTTTGATACCTGTAACTAAATACCGCGTGCGCGGCGAGCGTGGGCGCCCTCGCGCGGGTCGTGCTCGGCTTACCCTCCTGCAGATAACTGCAGGAGGGCCGTAAAATCTCGGCGCGACATCGGCAGTAAGCCGATATCGCGCCTACGCTTCTTCAATTTTCTCATCACAATTTTCTTCTCCCCTTCGATGTGTTACCATTTGTTCCGGGACTCTGTTGAAAAAAACTCTGTGCAACGA
>BLSH010345391.1:212235-230478 GCA_018402905.1 Glandirana rugosa | reverse complement strand
AGTTTATGGAAAGGAGAAATAGATACTGCAGGTATCGCCTCAAGTGTTGCCATCCATTAGTCCTCTTCTATATCACATAGATCCTGCCTCTTGCCCTCTCTGCAGCACAAATGTATTTTAGAACTCGCTGCTACTAACAGAATAGAGTACAAGTCTCCTATCAAACCCCTTTTGGAAATACCCAAAGTGGGCACTATTACAGAAGCGTTATAAACCATCAGGGATGAACGTGATTGCTTATGCAAAGTGTGACAAAGTTGTAGGTATTGTGACAGGAGTCGTGGAACCCAGCTTACTCTAGAGAGCTCTGGAAGCCCATTTTCCAGCTCCCCCAGCCCCACTTATGTGTAAGTCACCCTGTGTCTTTTAGGGACACAGGGTGACTGAGAACCCCAGTTGGTTCTGCTTAACCCGACTCACTATACAACCACACCAGACTCAGCATTTCCTTTTAACACTGTTGTTCTGGACTCTGTGTGTGTGATTTGTGCTGAAAGAGTGAGGGGGCTCCTTCACTTAAAACATTGATATTCATGTACAATATCCTTCAAGATAATATGAAGATGGGTGATTTCACCTTTCAGACTGCTGGAATATTGTGTTTATATGTGTGTGTGTGTGTGTGTGTGTGTATATATATATATATATATATATATATATATATATATAATATATATTGTATATTGTCTTATATGTTTGTGGGTGTTTTACTTGATTGTTTGAGGTGTGGCTGTATCCCATTGTGCTATTGTGTTTGTCTGCCTTGGGCACAAAGTATTATAGGATGCATATCTGTATGTGGATTAGCTGGGAGAGGAGAGGGGGGATTCCTCCAACAGCCCTCCCTGCAGATAATACTGTCTCCTGTTGGATAGTTGAATACCTGTGTGGCTCTTCTTACAAGATTTAATGATTACCCTGCCCTGTGTCATTATGCAAAGGGAGGGGGGATGGTTTTCTGGGGATATATCTGTACCTGTGTTGGAATAAAGAGTCTGATGTTTTCACCCTACACTGATGCTTCAATAAAGTGACTGGGTGGGCCAAGGGACCTTGGATTGTGCTGGTACCGGATAAAGGAATAATTTACGGCGGACATAATCCTGTTGAGGACGGAGGTCCATGACAGGTATTAAAAAAAGAATTGAGAGCATCTGCATGTCCTTTTCATATAATTGGTAAAGAGTCAAAATCCTTTAATTTACCTAATTCAAGGTAGTTCGGATTGTTCCATTCAGGCATATACTGAGAGTATCTGGAATGTTCAGTCACTGTCTGCACTGCCTTCCAGGTTTTGTGAATCAGTAAAAAGGTAGGGTACCGCTTTAGATATAAAGTACTCCTTTTCCTACAGTCAGACTAGGCGGGCCTGTGGCACTTGAGATGAGAGTATCTGCTGAATGAGATCTTAAACATATAAAGAATTTGGGAGGCCAGAAAATATGCAAAATCCAAAAATATTAGGACGGTGTGTAAAATTTACATAAAAACAGAATGCAATGATTTGTAAATCTCATAAACCCACAATAGAAAATAGAAAACATATCAATTTTTAAACTGAGAAAATGTACCATTTATGAATAAAGTAAGGTCATTTTGAAATTGATGGTAGCAACGTGTCTCAAAAAAAGTTGTCTCAGGGCCTTGTTTACCATTGTGTAGCTTCCCCTCTTCTTTTAACACTACTCTTTTAACAACATGCTGTTGTCATAGAATACAGTATGTGGTTTAGCATTGTCCTGCTTAAATATGCAAGGCCTTCCATGAAAAAGACATCATCTGGATGGGAGCATATGCTGCTCTAAAACCTGGAAATATCTTTCAGCATTGATGGTGCCTTTCTAGATGTTCAAGTTGCACATTCTATACATACTAATGAACCCCCATACCATCAGAGATGGAGGCCTTTGAACTGAGTGCTGATAACAAGCCGGAAGGTCCCTCTCCTCTTTAATACGGAGGATGCAGCTCCCATAGTTGCCAAAATGAATGTTACATTTTAATTCATCTGACCACAGAAAAGTGTTCCACTTTGCAACAGACCATTTTGAATTTACTTTGGCCCAGAGAAGATGGCGGCATTGCAGGATCATGTTTCGATATGACGACTTCTTTGCAGGTTAGAACTTTAACTTTTTTTGGATGGCACAGTGAGATAAATCTTTGGAAGTATTCCTGAGCCCATGGCCTGTTTTAAATGCAGTGCCATCTGAGGGCCTGAAGATCATGGGCATCCAATATTGTGTTGCTTTCAACCTTGTCTCTTGCACTCAGATTTCTCCAGATTATCAAAATCTTTTGATGAGATTATGTACTGTAGATGATTGGTGATGACATATTGGTGAATCTCTTCCCATCTTTTCTTCTGAGACACTAAGATGCTGATTACCTATACACATCTCCCCTATGAGGAGATGCCACTGATGGGCTCTCCTTACCTCACACTCTGTGTGCGCCCCCGTGGGTGCGCGATCGCAGTTAGACTGGGCGACGTCATAACAGAACAAGAGCCGTCCGCTCCACCGTCATTTGTCTACACTGTGGGCGGGAGGCGGTTAAACAATTGCTAGCTTTTTTTATTGTCAAAAAAATGGGTTAATGAGATTTGCAAATTATTGCAAATTATAGTTTTTTTGTAGATTTCACACTGGGTGCCAATTTCTTTGAAACTGGGGTTGTATACTTTAGGGTTTGCAACCGCCATCATCTTTTGGCAATTTGAGAGCTCCCAGCCTGATTCTAGGCCTGTTCTTGTGTTTCTCAAACCATTTTTGCATTTATTAGACCAAGTCACCTTCTTCCATTGCTCCGTGGTGCAGTTCTGACCCTCACATGCCCATTGTAGCTGCTTTTGGCTGTTGAGACAAATCAGCATATGCACCCTGACTGGTCTACAGGCATACAGCCCCACATGCAACGCACTGTGTTCCGACACCTTTCTGTCAGAACTACCATTAACTTTTTCAGCAATTTGAGCCACCCTAGCTCTTCTTCTGGATCAGACTTCATAGAACGGCTTTCGCTCCCCATGTGCATCAGTCATTCTTGGCTGCCCATGACCCTGTCACCAAATCGCCGGTTTTCCTTTCTTGGACCACGTTTGGTAGGTCCTGCCCACTGCAGATGGGGAACATTCCTCAAGATCTACGGAGTTTCTCTGAACCAGTCATCTTGCCATTGCAATTTGTCCCTTGTCAAAGTCCCTTACCCATTTTTTTTGCCATTCAGCACATCGATTTCAGGGACAACATGTTCACGTTCTGCCTAATATATCACACCCACTTTCAGATGCAATTGATAAGATGATCAGTATTATTTACTTTATCTGTCAGTGGTCATCATGTTATGGCTGATCATTGTATGTTTCTGTAATGAAAACATAACCTTGTTGACAATTTTCCTTTTTTTTTTTTTTCTGCCTTTTGTATTGATTATTAAATAACTCAGGTCCCCAAATTCATACTAGTCAGGTATTCCGTATAGTAACATGCTCTTTATAACAAACAAATCAGCTGCTGCAAATACCTTTCACTTGAATCCGTTATTTACGTGACAATTTCAGTTGCATGCAGTAAAACTTTTGTCTCTCGATTTGCCTTGCAAAGTACTGGGAATTGCTTCTGTATCCTTTGAACTTTTGATGCTTACATTACTCTTGAAAATGTTAAAAATATAGAGAAACTGGGCCATAATAACTTCATTGGAGCTGCCAGGGCTGCTGTGAAGTGCTTACCATCATAATGGCAGGTTGTGGTGCCTACATATATATATTACTTTGTCTCTTCTGGTTTACTTGTTAATATTGCATGTTTTTACTTAACTTTGATGTGCATTTGTGTTTTTATGTGTTTACTTTTGCTGTATTACTTTTTTTGCCTGTTGGCTTTAATTGAAGAAAAAATAAAAAAAAATATTTGCCTGTTTTACAGGGAAGAGATGCCAGCCAAGTGAAAAGATCTATCGAGAGACCACGCTGTGAGGATGTCCACCGGCAGTATAGCAAACGCCTCCATTTTAGAACCACACCGATAAAATTCTGGTCCTCACAGCCCATTTTGTACATTATGGATCATCTACTAGGCTTCATCTTCCCAAAAATCTCACATACCTCACTTTCCTGTACGGTTGTAGAGCATCCAGTAGAAACATGGATACATGTATATATTTTTTACATCACTGTTGTGTTGCCAAAACGCTAGCAGACCATACATATCATAAATTCCTGTTTTGTCTTACCAAGGCATGAGACAAAGCTGGAGACATACTCATGGGCAGGTTTCTCTGCACAGCATCTCTGTGGGGGTTTATCAGCCTCTGGGATCATCCACAGCTCTGCTGTCCACCTTCAGTATTTCAAGGGTGACCCCTACACTGCTGGAGGAAGTATTATTTCCACACTCTGCCCACTAAAAGCTGATGGAACTCAACAAAAGGAGCCTCTCATCAATCTACTCACATTTTCCTGCATTTTTTCTTAAAGACTGAAACTCTAATGCAGTTGTAAAGGCGCACGAAGCCTGACGCAACATGGGGGGAAGTTTACTATTAGCATTCAAGATATTGATGGTTTATAATGTGTTTTCAATGTTGACCGAGGCCTGTATCCCTAACATTAGGCTAGCTAGGGGTGTAGCCACTAAAGTGCAATAATCATGATCATCTTTTAGTGACCTGTCTGATCAATAGCCATTACTGAGCGTCAATGGGATAGCACACGCTAGATAGAAAACCCCAGTCCTTAACCCTATATCTCCCCCATTTTTAGTGTTTTAAAAGGATTTACTACACTGCCATATAACATGGTTTGTTTGTGTATTTCAAGTCACACAGCAGCTGCTTTTCATTTTTATATATATAATATATAAATATAAAAAATATATACTTTTTAAAGATAATTTATAAATCTTACCAAGATCTATGCTAAGTATTCCTTTAAGTACTGGCGTTATGTGCCATATCAGTAATGAGCATTCAGGAGTAGAAGTTTTAGATATATGTACATCAGCAACCAAAATTTCTATGCGTAATCTTTTTTTGTGTTGTCCTCCTTGATACAGAAACACCGTCAATACAATACATATATATAGTAGCAGTTTTCACTTTAATACTCTTGTAATAAATTATTTGTATGTGATATTAGGACTGAATGTGAAGTTTCGAGGTAGGATTTGGGTGTATCTTTAAGGGTTTTGTAAACTATTTTATTTTTTTTTTTTTTTTAATTTTTTTTTTTTGGTCTGTTTTTTGTTACTGTATCATGGTGCCAATTACTCTATACCCCAGTAAAGAGATGGGAGACATATCATATATATATATATATATATAGATAATCTAGAATAGTCGAATACAGATAGAACCTAGTTTTAGAACAATCGTGTTCAAAGAATATATATATTTTTTTTCCTAGAAAAGGAAAGAATTGTCGCTGTTGGCAGGTACCCCAGAGTACAACATTAAAAGGTGATTAAAGAGTCTGTTGATGAAACACAAATGTTTCTACTATTGATTTACTTCAGAACACTACAGAGTTCATGGACTATGCGATTGCATTAGGTTGAGACTCATATTTTGTTTCTAAATCACTACGTTTCAGAAATTATTTTATCTCTGCTTGCAGAATCTGACTTGGCGGCTGCACAGTAGTTGCTCCGTACAAGGCTGACGCTGCGTTATGTTAGTGTGCCATGTCTGCTGTAATCTTATCACAAGAACTGTGTTCATGCAAATGGAAATTCCACTTATGGTTGTCTTAGAATCGCCTTTAAACAACATGGGCTATCTGGTTCTCAACTTCAAGCAATAAACTGTTCGTTGTGGCAATCTTAGCATATGTGTCTTGTTTTATTTGAATATTTTGTTTTTCACTTAAATTCACTGTCCTTTTAAATTCTTTGTGATTTCTTTTTTTTTTTTTTTTTTTAATAAAATGGAGTGTGTGAAAAGCAGATGTACTAATTACCGTAGGTGTTTTTGTGTTCAAGTTTGAAAAGTACTAAACATCTACTTGACAGTTCATGTATGTACAGACAAGTCATGTTTTTTTTTCTGCACAGAAATAATCAATTACCTGCAAGGAAAGTTTTTTTAAAAAAAACATTTTTTTGCTTGCACATGATTGTGTGATGGAACAAAATTCCCTTGCAAAGTTAACAGCCTTTTTACCTTTAGTAAATCAACCTCATAGTCTCAAACACACAACAGGACTTCAGAGGAAAACCTGTCACCCAAACATTCACATTGGAAGATTTCCCCTCACTTTCTGTTCCAACAACTCTAATATTTTCTCCCCTTGACTGTTAATGGTCCCCAGGACAAAAAGGGTAAATCTCCCCAGCAAGGACACCAAAGGCCTAAGAAGGGTTCCGACCCTTCCCAAGTATATTAAAACCGTAAAAAAATAAAATTGGCATTAGAGGCCCTTTTTTTATGTTGCCCAAATTTAATTCCTATGTCTGATGGCCAGATCACAATGGCATTTGGTATCCACACTGTTTTCAGTGTAAAACGAACACTACGAGGAAAATTTATCAAAACGTGGCCAGACAGAATCTGGAGCAGATTTGGCTTCTAACTTTTTTTCATAGCTAAACAATTGCCATTCCCATGCACAGCTACTCCAGTTTTGGAAAATTCTCCCCATGTGCTTTTCAGGTGTTTACATTCATTTGTGACACATTCTGCAAGCCCTTTTATACACCTGCCAGCTAAAGATAAACTAATAAAGCTAATTTAGCTAATAAAGCTAAACTAATAAAATTTAAAATCTGGTTAGTCACTAAGAGTAATTCTACATCAGTGTCCTAAAAGAGGAACTGCAGTCTGCTCACATAATTTGTAATAAAAACATCTTTGCCATTCTGAAGCTTCCCTCCAACCACTTTGCGTATTTTTTTATATATACGCTGTGATTCTGTGCTTGCCAAATATGCTGCAGAAATCTCCCTCCACTAAGCCTGGCTGCACCTTTTTAACTGTGGGCAGCTGAAGCTGCTGCATGTTCACTTCCTGGATTTACACAGAGGCACACCTCTAGCTCTGCAGCTCTCATTGGCCCTCTTATGACTCATCCCTCCTTCTCTTCCTGGCAAACTCTCACGAGAAAGAGAGCTGTGCATAATGTCAAAGGCCTTGGCATTTTTGCAGCCAAGAAACAGGAAGATGGAGAGATGAAAAAATGACTGAAGTTCCACTTTAAGGAAAAGTCAATATTTTTTTCCAGTGCCACATGAGGTCCTTGAGTTATAACTGTGTATATATTGGGCCCTTTATGCAGAGATTGCAAAAAATCCTATTACTTCATGATGATACTCCCTTAAATGTGCAGAATTGTCAAAAGTAACTCATTGTAATTATTATGTCATCTACATCAGTGGTTCTCAACCTCAGTCCTCAAGTACCCCTCAGTATAACAGCCAGGCAACTGATATTTTCAGAAGCAACTTGACAATAGCAACTCCTGTGTGTTTTTTATGCTGACAGGTTCACTTTAAGAATCAAGCACCAAATTGCTTGCTGATAAACACTATGAAAAACATTGTATTTACTGTGGCAAAGTGATGGTAGGAATCCGAAGGCAAAAAGGGAAATATCCAGGAGTAAAGGGTCATAGCCTAGGATGTGCGGGACATTTATTCTTAAACTTTCAAACACAATCATATAATATGTATTTGTAGCCCTTATACCTAATTGCGGTTAATTAAACGATATTTGTCATTTTGTTAAGCCATACTTGTTTCACACATCTCAATCTTTATGGTGAGAGTGTGACAACTCAAAAGTTTGGCTTCCTGTGTCAAACTGAGCATGTCATTCTCTGACCTCTGCCTACACAGTAAATTGGCTAAACACCAGTGGTGGCTGGTGGTTTTTGTTTTGTTTTTTTGGGGGGGGAATCAACCACAACCCCCTCCCCCCCCCCCCCCAGGTGGCCCGCGGCACTTATCCAGCACCCCCATATTCCTTCGTTATAGTTGCACATCTGGGTAGGCTTCAGGCATAGTGCTCTACGCCCCAAGCCCACCCTTTTTTTTTAAGCCTATTGGAGCCTCTGGCTCTAATCACATGCTTCAAAAACAGCCCTGTATGTAGATCAGGGGTCCGGACAAATGGACGGAGGGTGGCGCCCGTACGCCCCTAATGCACGGACCGCCACTGCTAATCACCCCAGTTTTCCCTACCTAAAATAAGGTGTAATAACTTTGTTCGAGGCAAGGTGCTACAATTATAATCTGTGTGCAAGTATGTTGTGGATGGCATGCTCAGTTAGCCC
Organism: Glandirana rugosa; assembly: GCA_018402905.1. NCBI lineage: Eukaryota > Metazoa > Chordata > Amphibia > Anura > Ranidae > Glandirana > Glandirana rugosa. The sequence continues at coordinate 222,209 of BLSH010345391.1, read as the reverse complement.
ACAAAATATTTATTCTAGATGTTCTATATTGTGATACTCACAGATAATAGCCTCAGTTTTGTTTTATAGTCATATTTAGCTGCCTCTCTACCTATTTTAGTGTAATGATACAAAGGTAATTTCTTTCCTTTTTTTTCCTCTAGAGATTTCAATGTAATGCACTCCCAATTAAAGACCATATTGAGAACAGGAAGAGAGATTTTGACAACAGCTGCAGCAGGCACTATAGTGCAGGTAGAGTAAAGGAGATAATAGAATAAATAAGGAGCTATAAGTGTAAGAGTGTAGTCCTGAGTTCCACAATGTAAAGCTCTATTAAACCTAAAAGCAAGCATTTATTATATTGCAGCTTACCAATACTTAGCTGTGATGGCTGCATTTGTTTTCTTTTTAGGCTTTTTTTTTTCCAAAGAACAAACTCTTGCTGATTTAGCCAAGGTATTAGACAAACTATTTACCACTGACAGGGGCACTTACAATGATCCACTTTAATTTATGTAAATCCTTTATCCCACAAAGAAAAAAAATGGTTGCTGTAACTGTATAGTGTAAGCTGGAGTTTAGCCTCAATTTGTAAGTGTATCTAAATCTTCTAGTACATCGAACACTCCCCTACCCCAAGCATAAAAAAGAAAAAACAATGCTGCTGTCCAAAGGTGCCTCTGTGCTCCTTCATCCAGAGTGGAGGCACTCTAATACAGGACGGGGGAGGTGTGTTACTGGCCAAATTACCAGGTGAAAACAGATGGGGAAAAAGCATAAAAAACACCTATGCAATCACCACGTCTGATGATTGACAAGCTGCAGTATGTACGTTTTTGGTTCTAATGCCAATTTAAATACGTAAACGTATTTTGCGCTTCTCCTTTCACTAAGCTTTTATAATAAGTAACAGGTGGTGTGATACAGTTGAGGTATTATGTTTTGCCAGAAATAAGGATATATTCACTGAACTAGTGGTAACAACCCAGTTGGGGTCGATTGGGCTGTGGGGGAAAGAACCGGCCTGATGCCACATCCCTAAACACATTGTGAACTAGAGCAAGCTTACCCCTGGGACTTTTTAGGTAAGGCACCCCCAAAAATTGCAGTGAAAAAAGTAAAATGCATACATTTTATTGATAATTGGTTAAAATGTTTTGCAAGATAAAATAACATTACAGACTTTTACCATGTACACATAGCAATGTAGAAACAATTGAGTATGATCACGCTAGCAAATCATTTTGCTGAAAGTCCCGACGTGTTTCGGAAACTTTTTTTTTTAGTCTTTTCCTTCCTCAGGGGACGTGCAGCGTGTGTACTCTATGGTAATGTATCTGCGATATTGTTTGTGTTCCTGGCTTTGGCCCCTTAGGCACCCCAACAGCTTCAGCCTACGTTTAACACTATCAGTATGTACCGAGTGGGCCCAGTGGGGGCCACCCCAATATCTAAGTAAATCGCAGATTTAGATGGCAGCTACAGGGGTGAGTCCTCTTAAGGATCGTCTCCCTGGTCAGGGATGGTCTATGAGGCAACAACGAAGGGGGAGAAAGAAGGAGAGAGATGCATATCTTCCTTCAGTGAGTTCTTAAGTGTAGGGAGTGATTATCACTTGTGTATATGTGACTCCTTCATGGCGTCCGACGGCCAGGAACACTGGAAAAGACTAAAAAGAATAGTTTCCGAAACATATCGGGACTCTTAGGCAAAATTATTTGCTAGCGTGGTCATACTCAGTTGTTTCTACATTGCTATGTGTACATGGTATATGGTATAAGCCTGTTATGATTTTATCTTGCAAAACATTTTAACCAATTATCAATAAAATGTATGTATTTTACTTTTTCACTGCAATTTTTGGTGGTGCCTTACCTAAAAAGTCCCAGGGGTAAGCTTGCTCTAGTTCACATTGTGTTCTGCCAGAGGGATGCGCCCATACACACCAGTTAGTGCTCTCAGCCATTGGCTGAAAGCACTGATCGGGAGTCAACCTGCAGACCTTTTTCGGTTATGACCCTTCGACAGAAGCTGGTCGAACAGCTGCCGCACGGGCCAAATGTCGGCTGGTTTCTATTGAACCGGCCGATGCCGACTGACGTTCGGCCTGTGTGTGCTAGGCTTTAGCTTAGTGGCTTACATACAGTTTTATAATCAATAATTCTTCAAATATTTTTAATAAAAATTAGGAAACATGGGGTGACCTTATGGCTGCACCAAAGTCACACAGCTGTGTGCTAAGGTGCCAGTTGAAGTTACAAACATGCATGTTTTTTGCTCATGCATAGATGAGCTAATATGGCCACCCATAGGTGTGTGCAAAGTCAAGGAAAATTGTGCAAAGAGAAAGACCTATAGTGAGCAAAGAGAAAACACAGATAATAATGCGTGGTGCTAATCAAAAGTGCAACATATCTCAATGTGAGTGACTTCCAAAAATTGGCTGGATAAAGAATGGGAAAATCCGTAATTTAAAGTGCAAGGTGAGTAAATGGTTAATTATAACCGCAATACTGTATGTCTCTTCATAAGGTGCAAAGGTGTACAGGGCACAATCTGATGTGATGTCAGGAGAGGTCCCAGTAGGTTACATATTGAAGGGTGAAATACATAAGCTGCTGGTAAATATAAATTGACAACACCAACAATAAAAACAGTTCATGTGGTACTTAAAGTGAAAATTGCGCTTAAAAATAATCCATATGGTAAACACATGTGATTGTGAATCGCAAAGAAGACCAAACCTTGTTAATAGGAAGACTATAAAGTTAAACACAAAAAAGTTAAAAAATATAGATGTGTGCAACCTATTGCATTAGGGTGTGCACCTCAAAGCTCAAACACATGTGTGTGTATACACACACTCTTAAAAAAGTGAGTACACCCCTCACATTTTTGTAAATATTTTATTCTATCTTTTCATGTGACAACACTGAAGAAATGACACTTTGCTACAATGTAAAGTAGTGAGTGTACAGCTTGTATAACAGTGTAAATTTGCTGTCCCCTCAAAACAACTCGACACGCAGCCATTAATGTCTAAACCTCTGGCAACAAAAGTGAGTACACCCCTTAGTAAAAAATGTCCAATTTGGGCCCAATTAGCCATTTTCCCTCCCCGGTGTCATGTGACTTGTTAGTGTTAAGAGGTCCCAGGTGTGAATGGGGAGCAGGTGTGTTAAATTTGGTGTTATCGCTCTCACTCTCTCATACTGGTCCCTGGATGTTAAACATGGCACCCCATGGCAAAGAACTGAGGATCTGAAAAAAAGAATTGTTGCTCTACATAAAGATGGCCTAGGCTGTAAGAAGATTGCCGAGACCCTGAAACTGAGCTGCAGCACGGTGGCCAAGACCATACAGTGGTTTAACAGGACAGGTTCCACTCAGAACAGACCTCGCCATGGTTGACCAAAGAGGTTGAGTGCACGTGCTCAGCATCATATCCAGAGGCTGTCTTTGGGAAATAGAAATAAGAGTGCTGCCAGCATTGCTGCAGAGGTTGAAGGGGTGAGGGGTCAGCCTGTCAGTGCTCAGACCATACGCCGCACACTGCATCAAATTGGTCTGCATGGCTGTCATCCCAAAAGGAAGTCTCATCTAAAGATGATGCACAAGAAAGCCCACAAACCGTTTGCTGAAGACAAGCAGATTAAGGACATGGATTACTGGAGCCATGTCCTGTGGTCTGATGAGACCAAGATAAACTTATTTAGTTCAGATGGTGTCAACCGTGTGTGGCGGCCAGGGCCGCTGATAGAAATTATGGGGCCCCCCTACAGCCTACCTGACGGGGCCCCCTTCAGCCCCACCCCTGGTCACGCCCCTGGCCCCTCCCCAGATCCCGCCTTGGAAAAAAAGTGCAGGTTTTTTTGAGTGCATCCTTTATTGAAACCCCACAGAAATGGAAAACGGAAGTGACGTTCATCGCCACCATGTTGCTACACCTGCACTCGTCTGCACTAAGGATACAGGCAGAAGGCGGCAAGCGAACATCTTTGTACACCCACCGGAGTTTTTAATTTCACACTTATTTTTAACAGTTAATGGAGTTTACATATGAAAATATAGTATATACAAATACATGGCACTGTTTTGATGTTCAATTTTAAAAGCAGCAGCAAACCTGACGATCTCACGGCTTAGCAAATGTCACAGAACACTGCTGCTTTTAAAATTTAGCATCAAAACAGTGAGACGGATTTCAAAATCCTGTATTTCAGTATGTAAGCTACATTTACTGTTAAAAATAAATGTGAAATTAAAAATTCTGGAGGGTGTACTAAGATGTCTGCTTGCCGCCTTCTCTCTGTATCCTTATTGAGGACGAGTGCGGGGTGCAGCAATATGGCGGCGATGAATGTCACCTCAGGTTTCCATTTCCCTGGAGTTTCAATAAAAGACGCCACACCTGCAGAGACAGTGCCACGCCACCCATGCTGGCCAAAATTCCATATTGCATCGCCATCATGTGCTGCCTGCAGAGAGACAGTGCCAAGGTGCACAGGCCATGGCCTTATCAGAAGCGGGCATTTCTCCTCAGCAGACCACCTGGGTGTATTATAAGTCCGCACAGGTCTGGCCCTAAAGCCCCAACATTTCAAGAAGCTGCTTCTATTTTAACAATCTCATTACATTTCATTCTCAGAAAAGCCTGCAAGGGGGAAATAATAAAGATTTAATATTCATTTTATCACTCAGAGGTTACACTCATCTATGGGTATCACGGCTCCTTGTGCTGGCATTTCAGCATCAGCAAAAAAGAAAATAGAAACAAAAGTGAGATCGCTTTATAGGGTCCAGCAACAAAAAGTGCATGGGAAAGAAAGCCTAAGCTGTGCCAGCCTGCCATTGCCATTAAATGAATGAATTACAAGGCTGTCCAATGTTGTCCCTAAGTAATGCATTATACAATCCACACGCACCTTAGTTAGCTCAGCTGGGCCCTGGCCCAGGCAGTGATGTCCGTTCCCAAGAACTTCCTCTGCGGACTGCGGCTGCCTCTATCCTGTATCCTGCTGCCTGCTGGCTGGTAAGTTGAGTCTGACAGTCTGAGTGTCAGCGCCTCTCCTCTGTGGCTCTGTGTCAGGATTCAGTTCCAGCGCCGCTGCGCCGCAGTTCCCCGCTTCTTCGCCTTCTCCAGCCAGGCCACAGGCGCCACTCTGCCAGGCCGGTACTTGTTGCCATGAGGTGACGTCTCACGTCTGACATACTGTTATGCGGCGCAGGCGCGGAAGGACACATCCCGAAAAAGAAAAACTAGTCCTTCTCAGCCACACTGCAATAGAACCAGTCCAGCCCAACCCCCTACAGTTCAATGAGGGAACCATTAATGCCAACATGTACTGTGACACACTGAACAGAAGCAGAGCATGATCCCCTCCCTTCAGAGACTGGGCTGCAGGGCAGTATTCCAACATAACAACCCCAAACACACCTCCAAGATGACCACTGTTTTGCTGGTAACCACACAAAATATTGACCCTTTGAGCCCAATTTGGACATTTTCACTTAAGGGTGTACTCACTTTTGTTGCCAGCGGTTTAGACATTAATGCCTGTGTGTTGAGTTATTTTGAGGGGACAGCAAATTTACACTGTTATACAAGCTGTACACTCACTACTTTACATTCCAGCAAAGTGTAATTTCTTCAGTGTTGTCCCATGAAAAGATATAATAAAATATTTACACAAATGTGAGGTGTGTACTCACTTTTGTGAGATACTGTAACAGAGTGACCATTGCGTGGGTACACCAAATACTATTACAATTAATTAGAATGGGCGGCACACACACATGAAATTGACTCTCACAGTGACACTGACAGCAGTGTGCAGCAGCACAGATGAGGAGACCTCACCGGCACGACACGTCCCTTCCCCAAGTCAGTGTCCGTCTCTCTCCACGTCAGGTGGTCCCTTCAGTCAAAACAGCACTGACCATCCCGCTCCTGTCCCACAGACCTGCACACCTCCACTCGGCTCTCTTACACCATGCATCACACGACACGCTCCGGGACCACCTTCGCCAGACCCCCTCCCCTCGGTGCCACCCGAACACACTGTGTAGCAGGCACTCAGCTCTTCTGGGTCGAGCATCACAACCATATTTTTAAATGGCAACCTTTTCCTTTTACTGGCAGGAGAAAAGTGCCCATTTTTTACTGGCTGCCAGTAAACATACTGACGGATGGGAACACTGGCATAAAGGCATATCTATATTTGAGCTATATTATTGTGCATCTTGGTTCTTTTGCGTGTAAAGTAGAAATCACAGTGCAGAACTTTCAGTCTGTGAAACCCCTTCATGACTGTGCCTGTGACTTTATTTCTGTGATGCAGAGATCTTTACTTCTCTAGAAAAATCATGCCCCAATATCATACAGATGTCCTGACTTGCACCGACGAATCAAAGACTTTGACACAGTTAAGTCAAGGTTCCAGGTGGGTCATTGCACAGCTATGTCTTTGGCTCTGATTCCCACCTTACAGCTGTCTTTGTGAACTGCCATGCGAGTCAGGCGCTTTGCAGGAACCCACAGCGGATTCGCAAGGCTCCTGCATCGCACTAGTGTGAGCCGAGCCTGAAAAGAAAAAATGATACCCCACCAACAGATTCAGGCTCGGTTCACACTAGTGCGATGCAAGAACCCTGTGAATCCACTGCGAGTTCCCATGTCGCACCTGACTTGCATGCCAGTTCACACTGCCATATGCGAACTGTTGGGAACGTCAATGCAAAGTTAACGACACCCCCATTTTCAGACATGATTCGGATCGTGTAGGTGTGAACATCCAAGTGATCCGATTCTGGTGCCGAAGCAAAAAAGGGTCCTGTGCAAGTTTCGTCCGAATGTGATGCGATTTCAGCCATGCTATCTGTATGGCTGAAATCACATCACACGGACATTGCATGTGATTTGCAGTGCAGTGCGAATGACATGCGATATCGTGCAGCGCGCCAGTATTAACCGTCACACAAAGGAAATGTATAAAAATAGCTTGAGTCTTATGGCTGTGGGCAAAGAAGAAAAAAAAATCAAGCATTTTGGGTGGTAACCTACTCTAACTAAAATGGCACTGCTCATTAGGAACAAGAATAAGTTTGTGCATGAAGGGGTTTACTTATTCCTTTTATTTTTTTCTTCAAAAACCTGTATAACAGATTATGCCCCGACTGTGAACTAATACTCCTGTTCGTGCCCTAGCTACTGTAACTTTTTCTCTACTGGTTTTGGGGAAGTGCTCATTCCTACACTGATGTGGAAGGCTTCGGACTCCCTTGAGCAGGCAAGAACGAATGTAATAAATTGAGCCTATTTATTACATCATCAAATTCTAATTAGAGATGTTGCAGCTGTGTGCTTTTCATCTGCCTAAGATGATTAATGGAATGGGTTTTAATTAGGTTGCATGCTAATCTTTCAAATGAAAGTCAATGATATGTTGTATGGGGAAGACAGGCAAACAATGCTGGAAAACAAGTTTTCTTATAAGTTGGATCCGATCACTTCACAGAAGTATTTTTAAAGAGGACTTCCACCAAAACTGAAAATTTAACTTTAGATGGGATTTTAACAACAGTTTTAATTCCCGCTTTAACACCCATATGCATATCTGGCTGTTTGGTGCCTGTCTTTGTGTTCTCCCAACAATTATCTAGATCTTATTCCTTTTGAGTACCAATCTTACACAGCCCATTGTCTAAACTTGGTTATACATGGATCAAAACTTGTCCAGTTGAGCATGTACCGGCCAAATTTCGATCCATGTGTGGCCATTATGGTTGAACAGAAGATCACAATAAAAAAATCACAATAGGCGTATATTGGTTGGTTTGCACAAAAAATACAAACTATGGAATAGATTTAGGGACTTTTGCTTTTTTTTATTATTGTTTTTACTGGTGATGGCGGCGATCATTTTTTTTTTTTCTTTTAGCAGCACTGCGACATTGCAGCAGTCAAATCTGACCCCAGATGACACTTTGGGGACCAGTGACATTATTTTATTGATCAGTGCTATAAAAATGCACTGATCAATGTATAAATGATACAGGCAGGGAAGGGGTTAAGACTAGGGGGTGATCAAGGGGTTAATTGTGTAGGGGGGAGGAGCTGCCTGGGACATCACAGGGATCGCTGTTCCCAATCACTGAGAACAGCAGATCTCTGAGATGTCCCCTGTCAGAACGGTGATCCGCCTTGTTTACATAGGCAAATCCCTGTTCTGCCTCTCTGCACAGTGATCGCGGATGGCCGGCGGCACCCACAATCTCACATGCGCACACCGATGTCCACCTATAGTGATTCACGCAGCCGAGCCACCTTGCTGCAGTATAACTGTGATGGGTGGTCGGCAAGTGGCTCCTCACATATAAGTGGAACTTCCGCTTTAACAGGTTCCCGACCGCGCGCCGTCTTTTCACGGCGGCAGTCGGGGAGCCCTGCGCAAATCGCCGTAAATAAGTGGCGATTCGCATTTGGCCACCAGGGGGCGCGCGCGCCGGCGGCGCACCCGCCGCACTCCTGGGGAGTGTGCCCGCGGCTCGGGCGGACCCGATGTCCGCCGGCGAGCCGCGATGAGCGGCTACAGGGAAAAGAACGGGGAACCGCCGATGTAAACACGGCGGTTCCCCGCCCTGTCGGTGGGGCATGAGAGATCTACTGATCCCTGTCACTGGGATCAGTTAGATCTCTCATGCCCATGTTAGCCCAACCCCCCCACAGTAAGAACACACCTAGGGAACACACTTAACCCCTAGCTCTCCCCCTGCAGGTTAACCCCTTCACTGCCAATGACATTTATACAGTAATCAGTGGACATTTAAATTTCTGATCGCTGAATAAAAGTCATTGGTCCCAAAAAAGTGTCAAAATGTTCCGACATGTCCCCCCCAATATCGCATTACCGCTAAAAATCGCAGATCGCCGCCATTACTAGTAAAAAAAAAAAACCCCAGAAATAAATTCTCATCATCCGTAAACGCGGCCACTTTTGCGCAAACCAATCAATAAACGCTAATTGCGATTTTTTTGTTTTATCGCAAATATGAGGAATTATATAAATCGGCCAAAAACGGTGAAAAAAATGTTTTTTATATATTTTTTTTGGATTTGAATTTTAGCAAAAAGTAAGAAATGTGGTTTTTTTTTTGCAAAATGGTCGCTCTTCTTTTGTTTATAGCGGCGATAAGAAATGACGCAGAGGCGATCAAATACCACCAAAAGAAAGCTCTATTTGTGGGAAAAAAAGGACGCAAATTTTGTTTGGGTACAACATCGCACGACCGCGCAATTGTCAGTTAAAGCGACGCAGCGCCGAATCGCAAAAAGTGCTCTGGTCCTAAAGTGCAAAATTCTTCCGGGGGTGAAGTGGTTAAGCGCTCCTACCCCCTGACATGCAGTGTTAATTTCATCAACTAAAACCGACTAAAACATTTTAGTCAACTAACTTAATACCATTTTAGTCCACTAAAATATGACTAAAACGAAAACAATTGAAATGAATAAAATACAACTAAAACTAAAATGCAGTTTTAGTCAAAAGACTAAGACTAAAACTAAATTGAAATTTGACATCAAAATTAACACTGGTCTGTAGTGCATATTCATATCTCAATACCATAAATAACATATTAGATTTTTCAGTTCAGCAGTATATAATGAGTTTGGAAATTGTACAGAAATGCTTAACCTCTTGAGATCCGCGCTATAGAAGAAAGATGGCTACAGCGCAGATCTCAATCTCCGGGTGGACGTCCATGGACGTCCGCCCCTTTGCACGCTCCCGGCATGCACTCAGGTGGCGGCTCGGGCAGACTCGATGTCCGCTCCTGACCCGCGATCGCCTGCGGAGCTGCAGAATGGGGAACCGCCAATGTAAACACGGCGGCTCCCCGTTCTGTGAGAGGGGGACAAGCAGATCTACTGATCCCTGTTACTGGGATCAGTTAGATCTGTTATGTCCCGTCACGATGTCTGGTCACAATTA
>BLSH010345391.1:192168-208108 GCA_018402905.1 Glandirana rugosa | reverse complement strand
GTATAAGAGACAGGCTCTGCACAAATCTCCCCCTTTCCCAGCTCTCCTATCTGCACAAATCTCCCCCTTTCCCTGTTCTCTCTGCACAAATCTCCTCTTTTCCCAGCTCTCCTCTCTGCACAAATCTACTCCTTTCCCACCTCCCCTCTCTGCACAAATCTCCCCCTTTCCCAGTTTTCCTCTCTGTACAAATCTACCCTTTTCCAAGGTCTCCCCTCTGCACAAATCTCCCCCTTACCCAGCTCTCCTCCTGCTAAAATTTTCCCCCAGCTCTCTTCATTGCACAGATCCCCCCTTCCCAGTTGTCCTCTGTACACACTCCCCAAAACCCCACTTTAACCATTCTCACTATACATGTTCACTCTCATAAAATGCTCTTCCCCTTTCACAGCTCCCTTACCTCTTCTGGGAAAGCATCCACTGCTGTATGGTATGCGACGGCTTCTTTAAACTCGTCACACTAAAGTGACGATCGGAGAACTCCGCCCATCAGAACTGTCAGTGTAGCGACGGCAGGCGGGGATTTAAGCTGCCTTGTGGATGGCCACAAGCAGCTGCAGTGCTGAGACCCGACCCGATCGGAGGGCAGGACTCAGAGAAGCCGGTAGAGGAAGTAAGGCGTGCAGAAAACTTCCTCTACCGGTTATTGTATTACATGACAACAGATGAGAGGTCGGAGCAGAGAGGGCTGCCACATAGCTGCCGGTATGGCTTCTGCCGCGTTCCGGCAGAAAAAAAGCCCTGCCTGTGATGTATTTCAGTTATCTTGCAAATCTGTTCTGTTAGTGGGTCCTGAGGACAGGAGTTGAGAACCACTGCTAAGCTTTGGAAAATGAAAGCTAGAAGCTTATTGGTTGCTATGTACAGCTGCTCCAGTTAATTATCTCCACAGTGCTTTGAGTGTTTTATCCTAGTACTGAAATTATAGTGCTTTGTTAGTGAGTGTGGTTTCTTTGATAAAAACACTGCAAAGTGTGGTGACCAACAGCAACTATTCATACTTACAGTGGGGATCGAAAATTTGGGCACCCCAGGTAAAAATTTGTATTAATGTGCATAAAGAAGCCAAGGAATGATGGAAAAATCTCCAAAAGGCATCAAATTACAGATTAGACATTCTTATAATATGTCAACAAAAGTTAGATTTTATTTCCATCATTTTACACTTTCAAAATAACAGAAAACAAAAAAATGGCGTCTTCAAAAGTTTGGGCACCCTGCAGAATTTATAGCATGCACTGCCCCCTTTGCAAGGCTGAGACCTGCCAGTGTCATGGATTGTTCTCAATTATCGTCTGGGAAGACCAGGTGATGTCAATCTCAAAGGTTTTAAATGCCCAGACTCATCTGACCTTGGTCTTCCAGATCTTGCTTTAACTTCCACTGTTCCTGATGACTGCCATTTCTTAATTACATTCCAAACAGAGGATATTGACATCTGAAAACGCTTTGCTATCTTCTTATAGCCTTCTCCAGCTTTGTGAGCGTCAACTATTTTCAGTTTCAAGTTTTCTAGTCAACTGCTTAGAAGATCCCATGGTGCTGATTGTTGGGGAAGGTCAGATGAGTCTGGGCATTTAAAACCTTTGAGATTGACATCACCTGGTCTTCCCAGACGATGATTGAGAACAATCCATGACACTGGCAGGTCTCAGCCTTGCAAAGGGGGCAGTGCATGCTATAAATTCTGCAGGGTGCCCAAACTTTTGAAGACGCCATTTTTTTGTTTTCTGTAATTTTGAAAGTGTCAATGATGGAAATAAAATCTAACTTTTGTTGACATATTATAAGAATGTCTAATCTGTAATTTGATGCCTTTTGGAGATTTTTCCATCTTTCCTTGGCTTCTTTATGCACATTAATACAAATTTTTACCTGGGGTACCCAAACTTTCGACCCCCACTGTATGTTTCATCAGATTAAGAGAGTCAAATCAGGGAGACTATGACTTTGTATCACAGAGCTTATTTTTTCCTTCTATACTTTATTAACCTTCCTAGCGGTATTCCCGAGTGTGGCTCGGGGTGGAATTTCAGCACCAAGAGCGGTAACCCCGAGCCACACTCGGGATTGCATCGCTGGATACAGGCAATGTTTCTTACCTTGTCCCCTGGATCCAGCGATGTCCTCCCGCGGTGTCAGCGTGTCTCCCCGCGGCCAGATGATTCCTGTGTGCCGGGCTCCGTTCCCTGCGAGCGTCGCGTCGCACGGGGACGGAGACCGGCGGGAAATTCAAAAAGTGAAACACACAGTACACATACAGTACACTGTAATCTTATAGATTACATTACTGTATGAAAACATTTCACACCCCCTTTGTCCCTAGTGGTTTGCCCAGAGCCCTGCATGCACTTTTATATAATAAATGTCATTCTTTCTGCCAGGAAACTTGAGAATGTCCATAGCAACCAAAAAGTGTCCCTTTGCGTCAAAAGTGTTTTTTGATCAGCTAGAAAACACCGATAGTAAATAAGAATGATTTGCAGAATTGAGTGATACTGATTTTTGGGGAAATTTATCATCAGCAACTGAAAGTGACGATAGCGACAATTCTGCAACTGAGCTTATTTTTAGTTATTTATTATATTATAATTTATGATTTCATTTTTCAAACTTTTTCATACCCGGGATGTCTACTAGATTCTTGTTTGGACAGATTTAAGTGAGTTATTCCTAAGAATTACAGGCCTACAATATAAAACGCCAAATTTTCATGCAAAATAATTGTACCACTTTTGGAGCAAAATTCCAGACAGAATCATACCGCCAGGGAGGTTAACAGATAGTACATTTAGCTCTCCAGGTGGCAGCATGTTACGATGTGCAGAAAGGTTTTTTATCCAATGCACATCAACACATCGATGTGGTGTGAACTGAAGCAATGAGATATAGGCAAATTGCCTTGTTTGTAGGTTGGGACTGCATTGGGCAATGCTGCCCAAACCAATACAATGCGGCTGGTGTGATCAAGCCCTAAAGGGTAAGCGCCCCCTCCATTGCTTCCCCCTGTGCAGTGCAGGATTAATATATACAATATTCTATAATAAAGCTCCTCTAAGATATGCACTGTACATCCTGCACAGCCTCTCTATGGAATTCTTTCCAGCTCTGCATAATGCTGCCCATCCATGCGAGGCTTGGTTAACCTCAGTGTAAAACCCATCAATAGATGGGCTAGCTGCAAGGTGCATAGAATAGTAAATAGAGGATGTATGAGGATGAGCAAGCTGTACAGCAAAGAACTTAGTAGAGCTAAATTATAGGTAAGTATAGCCTTTATTCCTATTGCATAGTACAGGGGGTAGCAGTGGAAAGTAGATCCTTTAGCCACTTCATGTCCAGACTGTTTCACCCCTTTCCAAGCTACACCATTTTTCAGTTTTTAGGGCTGCCTGACACGCTTTGTATGACCGTTAGTCAGCCATGCAACATTGCACCCCAATTAATTTTATATCATTTTTTGACACAGAGCTTTCATGTGGTGCTATTTAACCACCAATGTTTTTGGTGTTTTTTGTTATATAAACAAAAAATACCAAAAATGTTTGTGGAAAAAAAATACCTTTTTCTTTTGCAAATAATCATTCAACATAAATATAGGGTCAAAATGCATTCCGCTACATTTCATAGACTAAATAATATACACAGATGTGGATTATTTTTACCATTATGAAAGTTATAGCATCTACAAACTATGGTATTATAAACACTGTTGCTGGCCACACTGGTCTGGTGACACTGGGACTGGTGTGACAATCAGGGACACCGTTGCTGGATTACACTGGTGTGGTGACACTGGGACTGGTGTGGAGGTGATCAGGAAAACTGTTGCTTGCTGCACTGGTCTGGTGGAGTGGCAATCAGGAGCACTGATTTTAGCTGCACTGGTCTGGTGACACTGTGGCTAGGGTGGTGGTGATCAGAGACAGTGTAACCGGCTCCACTATTAGGGCTCGTTCTCACATGAGGTTGGGGAGGGGAGTAAATGAAGTTTGAAATAATAAATATTAATAAGTGTTGCACATACCAGAAAAAATAAACTAATACTGTAAAATACCCTGAAATGGTTCATGAAAATATATCAAATCATCAAATTAAATCAATTCACACTGTATTAGAGGACTCTCAATCCGGATGGGTTGAACATTGAATTGGATCTGAAATGCTTTTTGAGCAATTCATGATCCAATATCTTTGTAATACCCTCCAGAATCCTGCGTTGGCTCACGTAGGGTGCGGATATATTAGTATAGTTTTTGGGACCCTGTAGGAAATAGAAGGAGAGGTGGAATGGAGGTTCCTGAAGCATCTATGAGGAATCTTTCTCTGCCAATAATACATAGCAGAATGAAATAAGGAATGGGTATGGAATGCCAATATAATGTAAAATATATTAAAATATGTTTGAATAATGCTTGCAGTTATATCACACGATATTTCCGTGAATAGATCCATTTATGAATAACTTATAACTGCAGTTTTATGGCTTTATTGTTATATTTTTTATGATTTTATGTAGCATACAAAGTATTGTGTATGGTAATAGACTATGCAAAATGCTTTTATAAAATTACACATTATATAGCCTGCATTGTTATGTGCAATATATGTACACTCAGCTTAAGCACGGCTTTAATAGTGAGTCCAATAAGGTCAATCAGAAGGGGAATGAGATGCGTGCCCCCTCCTTGGCGCATACATCATGCATCACCCAGGGTCAGATGGGGAGTTTACTGACCAAATAATTATAGAGGTTAATGGCACAGACGGACTGTCTGGCCGTAAGAATACAGAGCGAGGAAAATATCATCCAATAAGATGGGTCGGTTCGTCATATGGCCAGCCCTCGGAAGTGACGAAACGCGTCAGGATGTGGCCATACGACGACCCAGGCAGAGCAAGTGTGTACCAAAGGTGGCGCTGTGGATGAGGTAGATGCAGTGGAGATCACTAACTGGTAACAGATCGCTCGTATGCAATACACCAATGACTGCTTTCAAAGATGTACATGTAAGCGCAATTTTATTAGAATAAAGCTAGATAATTTTAAATGATACACTATGAGAGGCTTTTTTGTACTTGTCCCCTGTATGAGCTACTAGTCGTAAAGGGGTAACGGAGGAAGCCTCTTGCTCTGGTGGTTTCTCAGACTGGATAAGCTGATTGTATTAATTCTGGTGAGCCTCAGTGTATTTGCTTTTTTCACGTGGTGACACTGGTGGATGAAGTTCCAGGCTGGAGATATCACGAGCTATGGACATTTGATTCACTGCTTTGGACTGCAGAGCACCTGCACTTTATATGGTTTTGAAGTATAGCATTGGATGTTTTCAATATATATGCACTTTTCAATATATATGCACTTTAATATTTTGGTGGATATTGCGCTGCTGGAAACTATTTTTGATTTTGATTTTAGTTTTACTGTATTAGAATAGTAAAGTGCACATGTGCTAAAAAGTGCATAATAGTCTATGTCAAATGATAAATAAGGAGTATAAATAAGGAGTATAGTTTTCTTTTTTCAGTACAGGCAGCTTTATTGTGACAACATATAAACAAATGGTGTACTTCCACCCGATCATGACACCTCAGAGCTCCCAGTATTCTCACTTCAATGAATAATCAAATACACATTTGATTACATATAAAAATCCTCCTCCATCGATGTTCACCACCTTGTAGTCCTTTTCAGTTGATTTGGACATCCTCTGGTGTTGGTGCCTTTAAGACTCCCTCACATGCGCTCATCCATATGTTAGGGTAAAAAGTGACCTCCCATAGTGTAATATTAATGGAGTAACTCTTACATCAGAAAAGCAGTAAAACAACCTTTGGTATCATATACTCAGCATAAAAAGATCTCCAACAAATCACTTCCAGTCTGGGATACCCTACGCGTTACATTATGCCCACGTGACTTCATCTCCTGATGAAGTCATGTGGGCATGATGTAACACATAGGGCATTTCATTACTGGTGGGAGCATAGTATGGTGTTTGCAGCAACTACACTTGGCTAATATATATAGTTTATTTCTTATTATACACATTAGTTCATATACTGTGGATTTGTTCTACACAGAGGCAGCGCAGAGGTATTATTTCTTATTTACAGTAAACCCAGTTTAGCCACGGTTTTACCACCCTTTCACCGCAAACCCTTTTAGCTGCAGAGGCAACGGCCCAGAGTGTACACATGCCACAGCTGCGATGCTTTGCTTGGGGGAGCTTGTGCAGGGCCCAAGGAGTTAAAGCAGTCACTACTTGTCAAATGCTCTCTGAAGAGCCATCTGAACACAGATGGCTCCTCAAAGAGCATCGCACATGTGAACTGTGATGTGTCACATGTGATCGGCCACAGCAATCACATGGTACAGGGCCAATCACAGTGGCTCTATACCCTGATCTGTGATCCGCTGTGTGTGGTGGACACAGCAGTGGCAGATCTTGGCTCTGCGCACATGAGCAGATGATGCGAGAGGATGTACGGGTATGCATTGGCGCTGCTCCCCTCTGACGAATGTATATATTAGAGACACTGACATAGGAGGGAAAAAAACTGCCTCGGGTATAACGTGTAGGTGCCTACAACAGCAGCCTTCAAAACCTGTGGTTAACAACCAATTGCTGGGTCATTTTGACAGGCAAATTTCCATCACTCCTGGGTAGTATCAGAGCTTACTGCTACCTTCCACCATCTTATTGACCCATTATTACAATGGGACGCCTCACTAGCTAATAGAGATGTGCAGATAAGGAGGGGCTGTAACAACATCCAGTTTTGGAAACTGTGGCAGCTATATGCATGTATCTAATACCTGCACAATTTTGTTTTTTCCCCCCATGACATTTTCTTCAGACAAGATTCACAACCAGCTGCATAGCACCATTTTTTTCCCAACATTAATGCTCGAAAACAATGTGAAATCAGCTGATGATTTCCAGCTCAGCTTAGTAGTAAACTAATTTAGCAAGAAGATTTTTGTGACGATCAATGTTAGAGACCATAATCCAATCCCATCCCAATTCAATAATATCAAAACAGTTATTTGGATGAGAACCTCATGAAGGATGCACATGGGACTTGAAAGCGCCCTCGTTCTAAAAGATCCCAGAATGTACTGGGCGAAGCCCCTGGGGGGAAACTAGGATTTCCAAGAATGGGGAACAGTGGCGAGCAAGAAGAGGAGAACTCCAGTCTCTGACATATTAGGGCATTTATCCGAAGAGTGGGGCCTATAGTTGGGTGTGATTTGACCGTAGTAGGTAAGGCTGAGTAACACCAAGGGGCCCTGCACAAAGGAACGGGACAGGACTGTTGTTCAATGGATGTCCAAAGCTTAAGATCCCTGTGTCTACACCAATTTATTAGTCGGCCGAGGTGAGCGGCTTGGTAGTACTTTAGTGCATCCGGAACAGCCATTCCACCTTGGGCCTTAGAGAGCATCAAAAGGCGTCTACATAGTCTGGGTCGTTTGTGAGCCCATATAAATTTGGTGAAAAGGGAATTAACCTGATAGAAGAAGGCCGATGGGATAGAAATGGGTAACATCTGTAAGAGGTACAGGAGCTAAGGCAGTACACTCATCTTTATGTTACAGCGACCGAACCAAGAATGGAATCCCTGGTGCCATTTGTCTCGAAGGGCCCGTACTTTACTAAGTAGGGGGGCAAAGTTAAAGGTAAATACATCTGCCGGGTTGGGCGGTATGTAAGTCCCTAGATATTTTAGGGCAGTGGAAGTCCATTTGAATCTAAAGTTACATTGCAAAGTGCGCTGCAGTGCGGGGGGTAGAGCAACTCCCATTGCTTCAGACTTAGAAAAATTTATTTTAAGATTTGATAAGGCTCCATAACAGTCAAATTCCTCCAGGAGATTGGGCAAAGAAATGTGCGGGTTAGTCAAAGAAAATAACAAGTCGTCCGCGTAAGCAGAGACTTTGTGATTTCCATCTCCCAAGTGCAGACCCGAAATATCCGGATTAGATCTAATTCTGTTTAAAAAGGGTTCCAGGGATAAGGCGAATAACAGGAGAGAGTGGACATCCCTGTCAGGTACCATTGAATATAGGGAAGGGGGGTGGAAAACACTCCATTTGCCTTAACTGAGGCCTGTGGAGTTACGTACACACTGGAGATCCACTGAATAATCCATTTCCCCAATCCCAAGTTAAGGTCTTTAATAGTATTGTCCCTTGCCTCTCTGAAGGGGACAAAGCCCACCTGGTCAAGCATATGAGGTCCTAATAAGGGCAGGAAGGTCCTGTAGTATTGTATTGTAAACCCGTCTAGGCCGGGTGCCTTCCAAGACTGGGAAGACTTGTTTTTTAAGTAATGGTAATATTGTGCTCACTTTGACCAGAACCAATCCATTAAAGTCCCATGTGCATCCTTGATGAGGTTCTCATCCAAATGACTGTTTTGATAGTAGTAAACTAATGTTGGTGCGTCAAGGCTATCACCTGTAATAATTTGTTCATATGCAGTAATTCTTGAACTCATCATAGTCCATTATCATCTGACAGAAATACTATTTCTATATGTTTGCTTAGATGGAATGCAGATAAATGGAAGCTCCTCATCCTAACATCTGCTAAACTGTTTTCATTTAAAACTGAGAACCCGTGTCACTGGCTTCTTGGCTTCTCTCTGTAATTAGTGCAGAGATTTAATGAGATCTCAGTGTTAAAATGACCTGCAGTGTGTTAAAGAAATATAGAAGCGGGACTTGAAGAACCAATTAAGTAAGCTCAAAGTTGCAAGTAATTTTCTAAATTGTTTTCTGATCTCAGCACATCTCTTATCTTAACATTGCTCACCACTTTGTATCTTGACAGTCTACTCTCTTAAAGGGAAGCGATTGTATATTTTAAGTGAGCACTTATTGCAGCGTTGACATTAAAGTAAGATAAGTGCCACGCAGGGAGCACATTGTTTTCAGTGGGACAGAAGCCCCGAAAACTTTCCTTTGGGAAGATTTTTATAAAATACATGTGTAGCATTGCACAGCAGAAAACAGTGCCTCTAATGCAGGGGTAGGCAACCTTAAAGAGGTGGAGAGCTACCTGAACAACATTGAAGAATCAGATTACCAGGCACAGTCTCGTCTCCTCACATCAAATTGCTGTATTCCTGTGTCACAATCATGTGCATTGTATGGCAATCATGAGTTTAAGGCTGGGTTCACACTGGAACCCGCAGCCGCTCACAGCAGGGGTCCGGTGTGTCCTGGTTCACCATTTCAGGTCCTATTTCAGCCAGAACTTTGGGTTGAAAAGACGCACAGCAAAATGCACCGGAGCTGCTGCGGAGATATGTGAACCAGCTCCATAGAGAGCCAGTCAAAATCTCCTGCTATTGCAAATTACAATTCACAATTGTGTGAACCCAGCCTAAATCAGGTGGCAACATATCGCCTCTTCACCACCTGTCAAAAACACTTGGATTGCTTTTCAGAGGAGTGCCTGCTGCACTTGTGAATAATACCCTTAGTTGCATTCAGCAGCAGCACCCTTTGGGCTCATTCACACAAAGTTGGGCGTGGTATGGTTATATTATAATCTTACTGCCCCAATCCTTCCCCTCTTTAGCTGCTAAGGCAGCAGTCAAAGGTGTACACATGTTGCAGCAGGAATTAAACCCCCTGCTGCTTTTGGTGGGTGCTACCACTTGCCAAATTTGACCCATTCAAGTAATTGCGGCCACTTTGGAAGCACCAGCAACTGCACACTTCTGCAGGGTCCAAGGGGTTAAACTTTCACACTGATGTGCTTTGGGTTGCCTGCGTCTGGGTGCAGCGCAGTGCATCTGTGACTTTCCTGGGTTAGCTGCGCTGTGCCATAGACTTCTATTATATCCCGCAGGTGTGGTGCACCCCTCACATTTTTGTATATATTTTATTATATCTTTTCATGTGACAACACTGAAGAAATTACATTTTGCTACAATGTAAAGTAGTTACATAGTTACATCATCAGCGAGGTTGAAAAAAAGACATAAGTCCATCAAGTCCAAACTATGTGTGTGTTTTTATGTCAGTATTACATTGTATATCCCTCAATGTTGTGGTCCCTTAGGTGTGCATCTAATAGTTTTTTGAAATTATCTATACTCCCAGCAGAAACCACTGCTTGTGGAAGAGAATTCCACATCCTCACTGCTCTTACGGTAAAGAACCCTCTACGCAGTTTAAAGTTAAACAGCCTTTCTTCTATTTTTAGTGAATGGCTAAAAATTTCTTTGTGTACTCCCTTGTACTGAATAGTTTTGTCCCTATTGTGGGGTCACCAGGACAGTATTTGTACATTAAAATCACATCCCCTCTCAAGCAGGGCTGGTGCAAGGATTTTTGACACCCTAGGCGAAACCTCATTTTGCCGCCCCCTTTGGCTCCGCCCCATGACTCCACCCCCTTTGCCCTGTCCATGTATACAATGGAGGTGTAGGAGGTGGAGATTTTTGCAGCACCTCTCTACCCATTTCTTTAGCCGTGGTCCACAGGCCTGCACCTGTGCCCCCTGGACCCACCTAATTTTATGGCCCTGGTGTGCTGCCAGCCGCGGCATGAGTGATCAATGCAGACCGGTGACAGATCAACAGCGGCTGGGCGCCCTGGGTGGCAGTGGCACCCTAGGCAGCCGCCTACTCCTAGTGGTAGAGCTGGCCCTGCTCTCAAGCATCTCTTCTCCAGAGAGAATAAGTTCAGTCTTTGTAATCTTTCCTCATACTAAGGTTCTCCAATCCCTTAATTAGCTTTGTTGCCCTTCTCTGAACCCTTACCAGTACCAGGACATCCTTCTTGAGGACTGGTGCCCAGAACTGGACGGCATACTCCAGGTGCGGCCTCACAAAAGACTTGTATAGTGGGAGAATTATTGATTTATCCCTGGAGTTTATCCCTTTCTTGATGCATGCCAACACTTCTTTGTTAACTTTGCTTGCAGAAGCTTGGCATTGCATGCCACTGCTGAGCCTGTTCTCTACTAGGACCCCTAGGTCTTTTTCCATCCTAGATTCCCCCAGAGGCTCTCCCCCTAGTGAGTAGTTTGCGCTCATGTTCTTGGTACCCAAATGCAATATTTTACATTTTTCTACCTTAAACCTCATTTGCCATTTGTCTGCACACCCCATTAATTTGTTCAGATCTTGTTGCAAGGTTTCCACATCCTGTGGAGAATTTATTGCCCTGCTTAGCTTGGTATCATTCGCAAATATTGAGAGCTGTTTATCCCATCCTCCAGATTGTTTATGAATAAATTGAATCAGATTGGTCCCAGGACAGAACCTTGGGGAACCCCACTTTCTACACCAGACCATTCTGAGTACTCCCCATTTATCACCACCCTCTGGACTCACCCCTGTAACCAGTGTTCAATCCAGGTACTCCACCCTTTGATCCATTTTGAGAGACCTTAGTTTGTACAGTAAACGTTTATGGGGAACTGTATCAAATGCTTTTGCAAAATCTAGATACATCACATCTACAGGCCTTCCTTTATCTAGATGGCAGCTCACCTCCTCATAGAAGGTTAATAGATTGGTTTGGCAAGAATGATTCTTCATGAAACCATGTTGATTTCTGCTAATGATACCGTTCTCATTACAATATTCTTGTATATAATCCCTTATTATTCCCTCCAAGAGCTTGCAAATTATGGATGTTAAGCTAACTGGTCTGTAGTTCCCAGGGATATTTCTCGGTCCTTCTTTATATATTGGTGCTACGCTGGCAACAAAAGTGCGTACGCACCTAAGTGAAAATGTCCAAATTGGGCCCAAAGTTTATCTTTTCATGGGACAACACTGAAGAAATTACCTTTTTGGGTGACCTTGGCCAGGCCTGTTCTGAGTGGAACCTCTCATGTTAAACCACTTTCTTGTCTTGGCCACTGTGCTGCAGCTCAGTTTCAGGGTCTTGGAAATGTCTTATAGCCTAGGCCATCTTTACGTAGAGCAACAATTCCTTTTTTCAGATCCTTAGAGAGTTCTTTGCCATGAGGTGCCATGTTGAACTTCCAGTGACCAGTAGGAGAGAGTGAGAGCGAACACACCTGCTCTCCATTCACACCTAAGACCTTGTAACACTAACAAGTCACATGATACCGGGGAGGGAAATGGCTAATTGGGCCCAATTTGGACATTTTCACTTAGGGATGTACTCACTTTTGTTGCCAGCGGTTTAGACATTAATGGCTATGTGTTAAGTTATTTTGAGGGGACAGCCAATTTACACTGTTATACAAGCTGTATGTGCACTACTTTACATTGTAGCAAAGTGTCATTTCTTCACTGTTACATGAAAAGATATAATAAAATATTTACAAAAATGTGAGGGTGTACTCACTTTTGTGAGATACTGTGTGTGTGTGTGTGTGTGTGTGTATATATATATATATATATATATACATATGCACACACACACACACACACACACTAGGAAGGTACATATATGTTCTTACACTGCCTGAATGGACGCTTAGTGTTACAAGGTCTCAGGTGTGAATGGGGAGCAGGTGTGTTAAATTTTGTGTTATCGCTCTCGCTCTTTCATACTGGTCACTGGAGGTTCAACATGGCACCTCATGGCAAAGAACTCCTCCGAGGATCTGAAAAAAAGAATTGTTGCTCTACATAAAGATGCTATAAGAGGCAATCAGAAGATTGCCAAGACCCTGAAACTGAGCTGCAACACAGTGGCCAAGACCATACAGTGGTTTAACATGACAGGTTTCACTCAGAACAGGCCTCGCCATGGCCGACCAAAGGAGTTAGGTGCACGTGCTCACCGTCATATCCAGAGGTTGTCTTTGGGAAATAGACGTATGATTGCTGCCTGCATTGCTGCAGAGGTTAAAGGGGTGGGGGGGTCAGCCTGTCAGTGCTCAGACCATACCCTGCACACTGCATCAAATTAGTCTGCCATCCCAGAAGGAAGCCTCTTCTAAATCTTTTATGATGCACAAGAAAGCCCGCAGTTTGAAGACAAGCAGACTAAGGACATAAACAAAACTAGAAAGACAAGCGCCCTCTCTAACTCCCACGATGTTGTGCTAGTACAATCAAAATAAGGTGAGTGCTCCCTCAATGGGCCCACACACCTATGCCGGGGGGGAGGGGGGGCAGCTCACCTCAGACCGAAAAACTGCTACAAGATATATTAGTTCTAATAATAAGCGCCTCCACTTATATATGTGATCATAAACAAACCATTAATAAACCAATGCAAATAATGATAACATATAGAAAGTCCATTGGTAAAGGTGCTAGTGCCTAAAGAATACACGTAAATAGTCCATAGTCTTCAAAGAAAGGAGCAACAAGATGTCCGGACCTCTGGAATATACACTCAATCTTCCAAAAGGATGTCCTCTGAAGTCCGTGATGATGGACTAAGGACATGGATTAATGGAACCATGACCTGTGGTCCGATGATACCAAGATAAACTTATTTGGTTCAGATGGTGTCAAGCGCGTGTGACGGCAACGAGGTGAGGAGTACAAAGACAAGTGTGTCTTGCCTACAGCCAAGCATAGTGGTGGGAGTGTCATGGTCTGGGGCTGCATGAGTGCTACGGGCACTGGGGAGCTACAGTTCTTTGAGGGAACCATGAATGGCAACATGTATGGTAACATACTGAAGCAGAGCATTCGTCGGAGACTGGGCCGCAGGGCAGTATTCCAACATAACGACCCCAAACGCATCTCTAAGATGACCACTGCCTTGCTAAAGAAGCTGAGGGTAAAGGTGATGGACTGGCCAAGCATGTCTCCAGACCTAAACCCTATTGATCATCTGTGGGACATCCTCAAACAGAAGGTGGAGGAGCGCAAGGTCTTTAACATCCACCAGCTCTGTGATGTCATCATGGAGGAGTGGAAGAGGACTCCAGTGGCAACCTGTGAAGCTCTGGTGAACTCCATGCCCAAGGGGGTTAAGGCAATACTGGAAAATAATGGTGGCCACACAAAATATTGACACTTTGAGCCCAATTTGGACATTTTCATTTAGGGGTGTACTCACTTTTGTTGCCAATAGTTTAGACATTAATGGCTGTGTGTTGAGTTATTTTGAGGGGACAGCAAATTTACACTGTTATACAAGCTGTACACTCACTGCTTTACATTGTAGCAAAGTGTCATTTCTTCATTGTTGTCACATGAAAAGATCTACCGTATATACTCGAGTATAAGTCGAGTTTTTCGGCACATTTTTTTGTGCTGAAAAAGACCCCCCTCGGCTTATACCCGAGTCAGTGTCTGTGGTGATCAGTAGTTTCACATTAAACAGAGCCGTGCTGCTTCTAAGAGCCGTTCTGTGCTTGGTAAGTGTGATTAAACACATTGGAATGCAGAGAATGCTGAGAGAGGTGTCAGATTTTCAGCTTGATGTCGGGGAGGTGGGCGGGACAAGCTGATGTTAGCTGTTCAGTCCCGCCCACCTCCTGATCTCAGTGAAGAGCTGCAGCTCTCTCTCTGCATTCTCAGCATTCTCTGCATTCCAATGTGTTTAATCACACTTACAAAGCACAGAACGGCTCTTAGAAGCAACACAGCTCTATTTAATGTGAAACTAAACTACCTTACTCATCCCTTATGTGTTCTGGCTACAGTCTCTGTGTCCTGGCATTAATATCCCTGTGTCCTGGCATTAAAATCCCTGTGTCCTGGCATTAAAATCCGTGTGTCCTGGCATTAAAATCCCTGTGTCCTGGCTCCCTGTCCCTGTGTTCTGGCTTCCTGTCCCTGTGTTCTGGCACCCTGTCCCTGTGTTCTGGCACCCTGTCCCTGTGTTCTGGCACCCTGTCCATGTGTTCTGGCTGCTGCATTTCACACCCTAGGCTTATACGCGGGTCAATAAGTTTTCCCATATTTTTTGGGCAAAAGTAGGGGGGGTCGGCTTATACACGGGTCGACTTATACGCGAGTATATACGGTAATAAAATATTTACAAAAATGTGAGGGGTGTACTCACTTCTGTGAGATACTGTAATACAATGCCTTTAGTGTAGACTTTATACAGCTAATTCAGTGTATAATATATAGCGTTTGTTCAGGCGGTGTAAGAAATAAGAATATATACAGTATAGTTAGTGTTCTGCCACCACCAACACCTAAGTTCCAATTTTTCTGCACCTGTTTGTCTGAGGCATGTCATTACAATTTTTGTAATAAATGACAACAGCAGGGCATGTTCCTGCGCCCAACGAGTAATTGTTATGGTTTACAGTGTTCTGCCACCACCAACACTCAAGACCCATTTTTTTTGCATCTGTTTGACTGGGTTAAAGGAGCCATTTTTTTTTTCTTTGCAAGTGTCATTTTTTCTTTTTTTATTGCATTTTAGTGTCAATTTGAGATCTGAGGTCTTTTTGACCCCAGATCTCATATTTAACCACTTCCATACAGGACACTGCTTTCAGCGCTCTCACACTTTAAATGACAATTACTCAGTCATGCTACACTGTACCCAAACAAAATTTTTATCATTTTTTTTCTCACAAATAGAACTTTCTTTTGGTGGTATTTAATCACTGTTGTTTTTTTTTATTTTTTCCAATATAAGCGAAAAAGTAGCAAAAATTTTGAAATCTGTTTCAAAAAAGTCATTTTTCTTCATAAATTTGGGCCATAATTTATACTGCTACATATCTTTGGTAAAAATAACCCAAAATTAGTGGATATTATTTATTCTTTGTGAAAGTTATAGCGTCTACAAGCTATGGTGCAAATCATTGAAAATTGATCACACCTGATGTACTGACCACCTATCTCATTTCTTGAGACCCTAACAAGCCAGGAAAGTAAAGTTTTAAAAACGATGAAAAAGCGAATATAACCTTTTTTATTTTTTTTTGTTGTCACTAATTTATGGTGGTTTTCTTTCAAGATAAACACTCTTTTTTTTACTATTTTTAAAACAAACCCATGTCACATCGTAC
>BLSH010345391.1:166566-180965 GCA_018402905.1 Glandirana rugosa | reverse complement strand
CGCAGCACCCACCCCTCTGGGCTCTGTTTTTGGTACGGCTTGTGTACAAACTGGAGAGTCCTCTGTGAGGGGGGGTTTTAATGTAGGAAAGGAGGACGGCCCCCAGGGGAGGGGCCAGCTGAATTCTTTCCCTGCCTAGTTAACTCCTGGTAAGACGAACATAAAACCCCACAAAGTCAAGAAGAGCTGCGTCTGTCAGTGAACTCGGAGAAAAGGATTTTACGGTAAGTTATAATAAAAACCCTTTTTTTTACTGGCAACCTGAAAAATAACTGAACTCCTATTAAAAACTAAGACAATTGATATTTAAACACAACATGGAAACACTGACAATACCCATATCAAGTAGTTTGCCTACTTTACACTTAATGACAACTTACACAGCATGACAAATTATCAGACCCTGATATTTATAGACAGTTCTAAAAATCACTGATTTTTACAAAACTGTCAGTAAATTTACTGGCGGTTGGCAACACTGGTTGGCGGGTATCTTGAAAGGGGACGGTATGCTTGTTGCCTGCTTGTTCTGGGGGTATCTGCAACTTGACTGGTGTCCTGGACCGGTGGAGGTAGAGGCATTGCATTTTTTAAAATGTATGTTTATTTTTTAAAAATGTAAATAAAATTTAACCTTAATTTCAAACTAAGTCCAGTACTACGCTATAGATAACCTTTGCATTGTCAGAATCTGTAAATGTGCAAAGAATTTAATATTCACTGTAAATAAGACACACTTTCTTCTTCTGGTAACTGAACGTTGCAGCCAAGCAAAGCTGACGTGTATGCAGCCAGCCAGTGTGGATGCAGATTGGATCCCCTGGCTACAGCACATTTTTCCTTACTGAATAGAAGCATAAAAAGCTTTTCTCATTGAACAAACAGATGGTTTAAAATTACATACTTAGGTTTGGGCTGCTTACTTTCTTTATATATATGTGATCCATAAGGCCTGATTCACACGTATGCATTTTTAGTGCTTTTTGAATTTTGCAGATTTGCACTATAGTCCACTTAACATGGTTTCCAATGGAACACGGTCAGTAGTGCAAATCTGTAAAAAGTACTAAAAATGCATAGGTGTGAATTGGGCCTAACTGAAGCAGGTTAAATGAAAAGCTCAACTGGGAGAACACAGAATCATGCTATTGCTGACTGATGTAAAAAAAAAAAAAAAAAAAAGGTTCCCTGCTGGTTATTGGCTTCGGTATGGTTAGTCACTGACCTGGAACAAGCATGCAGATCAGGAAAGTCAAAATGAAGTGGAGCCCTGATATATTTATCAATTTGTTCAGTGAGAGCTGCAGAATACTGAAGCTATTAATTCAGCATGATAGACAGGAAGCTAACATAGGTTTCCTTTATTTATAAAATAAACAATAACCGTGCATCTTTCTCATTACATGCAGTCCTTAGTACAAAATGTTTAAGGTTCAAGGCTGGAATCACTCACATGCATCTATATTGCTTGCTTTCAATAAGGTTCTAATGGAATGCAGCTCACTTGAGTTGTTGGTCCTCCATTAAAATGTATGCATTTCCTACATCTGCAATATAGAATAAATGGTTTCTATTGTGTATCTGTCAAAAGGTTTTGGCAGGGCCTTGTCTCATTTTTCTCCACAGATCCATATAGTGATCACACACCATCAATGGAATCATTCACTCATCTGGATTTATTGGAACTATTCACTAAAGTGCAAAATCCATTAGAAGTGAATGATTGCTAATAATCTACCATTGCTGCAATGTTATAATATAAGATTTATTTTACACTGGACTAGGACAGTTTTCATAGGACAGGGCTAGCTGAGTATAACTAGTCTTTATAGATTGATAAGTATTATAAATAGTGTTTTAGAAATCTCTAGAAATCAAACATTTGTTAAATCAATCCCAGTGTAATGATGTCTGTAACTATTGCCCATCATAGTTGTAAACTGTTTAAACAGGCGGTGGAAGACGTAAATGGCAGATGGGAATTAGTAGATTTCAGCAAATTTGGTTTGTTTGGTTTCAGCATGGCTGCTCCCAGTGCGGGATAATTGAGTATACTTCTTAAAGTGGTTGTCAACCCTTGACAACCACTTTAACCTACAGGTAAGCCTATAATAAGGCTTACCTGTAGGTTCTCTGCATATCTCCTAAACCTGCACCGTTTAGGAGATGTACAGAGTATTTGCATGTGTCAACGTTATCCGTGCCGTTTCTTCGCTGAGATGGTGCCACGATTGGCAGCGCATACGCGGGAGTGATGTCAGATGGACGCTTCCTACTGCGGGGACAGTGCGGGATCCAATGCAGGTAAGTGCCACATAATAGACTAGTATGCGATGCCTATTATGCTTTTATATTGCAGGGTAATAAGGAGGAACAAAGAGGAAGTAAAACCCATCGGGGTTTACTTCCTCTTCAAGGGGTTGTTTAATATTGGGTTAATGTAAGGGTCAGGGATTACAGTTTGCTTTATGGAGTTTTGCCCAACGTTTTGCTTATTTTTTTACATACGCCCATGTGTATGAGGCCTAACAGTTCACTTTTTCAGAACTTGGATACTTGTTATGGCTTAAACTTAAGTGTTTGGGGGGAGGTAGGAGTGTTATGAGTTAAGCTGCAGAGGTGCTGCTAAGATTAAGGCCTCATACTTTAAAAAAACGAGCTGTAACGTTGGTATCGATGCCAGTAAAAAAGCCGCGTTAAAAACGCAATTTTATCAGCGTTATGCGTTGACGTCAATGCGCGTTTTTCCATGCTAGCTTTCAGCGGCATTTCTCTGCCTCTATTCAAAACTCCCTATGGGAAGTTCCCTATGGGGGCCCATTGACTTGAATAGAAGTCACACCATAAGTCGGATCATGATGATCCGACTTGCGGTGCGACTTGTTTGCTGAGGATCTTGAAGGGGAACCCCCCGCAAAAAATGAATAAAATAAATTGTGTGGGGTTCCCCTCCAAGAGGTACCAGAGCCTTCGGTCTGGTATGGATTTTAAGGGGAACCTCCACGCAGAAAAAAGGGTGTAGGGTCCCCCCCCAAAATACATACCAGACCCTTATCCGAGCACGCGGCCTGGCAGGCCCGGAAAAGAGGTGGGGACGAGCGAGTGCCCCCCTCCAGGACCATACCAGGAGGCATGCCCTCAACATGGGTCACTCTCTCCTACTCAAATGCCGGGTCCCTGCTGCGGAATGGCTTATATTGGCATGGGGCGGGGCCACCTGCTGACATGTGGAAGCCCCGCCCTTATGACATCACAGCCCTGCCCTGTGGCGCCATAAGGAATGGGGCTTCCGGATGATGTCAGCGGGTGGCCCCGTCCTATGCCAATAGAAGCCATTCCGCAGCACGGACCTGGAATTCAAGTGGGAGAGAGCGATGAGTCAACATGGGAAGAGGAGAAGAGGGAGAAGGCAGGGGAGAAGACAGCAGCAAAAGAGCAGAAGACAGAAGGCCCCCGCAAAAGAGAAGAAGAAAGAAGAGCCGGAAAGGGGAGAAGATGCCGGAGCTGATTTAATAAAGTTTTTTAAAAAGCTGTGTAGTGTGTATTTTTGACACTTTTTTTCGGTGAATGGGTAGGGGTACGATGTACCCCATACTCATTCACATAGGGTGGGGGGGCTGGAATCTGGGGGACCCCTTGTTAAAGGGGGCTTCCAGATTCCGATAAGCCCCCGCCCCAGACCCCAACAGCCAACAGGAAGGGTTGTCGGGAAGAGGCCCTTGTCCTCATCAACATGAAGGACAAGGTGCTTTGGGGTGGGGGGCGCAGGGCCCCCTGCCCCAAAGCACCCACCCCCCAATGTTGAGGGCATGCAGCCTGGTATGGTCTAGGAGGGGAGGGGGCGCTCGCTCGTCCCCACCCCCTTTCCTACTGCCAGGCTGCATGCTCGGATAAGGGTCTGGTATGGATTTTGGGGGGGACCCTACGCCGCTTTTTCAGCTTGGGGGATCCCCTTAAAATCCATACGAGACCGAAGGGTCTGGTACCTCTTGGGGGGGACCCCACTCAATTTTTTTTTTTTTTGCGGGGAGGTTCCCCTTCAAGATCCTTAGCACACAAGTTGCACCGCAAGTCGGATCATCATGATCCGACTTCTGGTGCGACTTCTATTCTAATCAATGGGCTCCCATAGGAAACCATTGATTTTGAATAGAGGCAGAGACCTGTCTGACGAGGCTTAACGCTGTGTATACAACGTTAAGCCACATTTTTGAGCGTTTTGCCGGCTCAGCGTCAAAACAGCTCAAGCGTTGCAGTTTCTGAACGCGCGCTGGTCCTGCATTTGTTTTACAGCTTGAGAACGCCAACGCCACTTACAGCTCAAAGACGTCAGTGTGTGTCTGAGGCCATTGAATAACACGCAGAGGCATTCTTAAGCTGTAAAAACAGCTCAAAAATGCGGCGTTAAAAACGCCCCCGTGTATGAGGCCTAACTGTTGATGGCCAGCGGTGCTTTTTTCCCCCATAATATTGCTGGTCAGTGAAAACGAGTACTCATCACTCACCATCAATGTAAAGGAGCACGTACTCCTGACAACTGCAATCTACAAGCTGTAATATACATTTCATAGTCCCTCCACCCCACTGCATATATTAGAATCCTGAAGGCTCCTTTGAAGATAATACAGAGTACTGACTGCTGCACTGTATACAATACAGTGCCCTGACCATCCCATTGTATGTGCTATGCCCAGAAGACCAGGATTACAGAGCCCTAAATTCCCTACAACGACCAGACTGTCAAAGCCAGCAACCAAGGAGCAGGAGTGAGGATCAGCCTTTGAGATGAAAAAAAAGATAATGCCAACCTGGTAAAGGCCACAGGCAATGACAGTCATTGCTGTACCACATTCTCTGAAGCCTGTCCAGAGTTAAAAAAACGACTGCAAAAGATCTCCTACCATACAAAGTTGGTGAAGCAAAGTTCCAGGAGAAAAAATGGAAAGATTAGGGTTTACTGATCCCATGATGCAACCAGGACATCTGCGGCATCTGCCATAGGGTGCTGCATCCTGGACACAATCTGTCCACTTTCTTTATAACAGAGGCACTAAACAGAGACATGTAAAAGTCCAGCTTTCTCCAATATAGATGTGTCTAACTCCTCTGAGTGGAGAGGCCATATACCCTGGTTCAGACCTTGTTTGCTGAGGATTGCCTGACAATTTCATACTCAATGAAATTTTACCTCAGAAATTGTCTGAAAATGAAAATCCGCCCAGGACGGGATAGACTCCACCTACGTCACAATCATTTTGGTGCCCCCTTGATGGATGCTGAAAACCACAACTGCGACATTGCCAATTATAGCCAGACTGGATGACTGGTCAGAAAAAAGGAGTGGTGCAGCAAAATAACGACAGATGAAATGTTTGGGACTCCAGGATGCTTATTGGAGACATTGACTGTTCCAGAGACTAACAACCTTAAACAGACAGGTGACCCAGAACTCCACTCTAATTCTGAAGTTTGGCATCCGTCTTAGCAACCTACCATTAGAAGGGAAATGAAAACCCCTGCCTTATGAAAATGCTGCCAACAGAGGTCACCATGACAGAGACAACTTAGGTCAAGTCATCACACGCTGTGAGAATGTTCTGGAGTGTGGTGGAGCAATGGAGACCGATTCAAAAGCAATTTGCACAACAGCTCCCGGGGCCCGAATCCCCTGACATAAAAGATATCCAGGAGGAGACACAAGTTTAAATGTTGACAAAATCAGATATTGCTTCTCAAAATTCAATATCTATCCAAAGTCCTTTCAGGTCTGCATCATGAATACTCACTGGAGTCCAAGGTGAGAGAAATCTGCTCTCCTAGCTGCAGAATGTCCAGGTCTCCAATAACTAGAACGCATATACCAGAGCAAGGACCTTAGTAAATACTCTAAGCACCAAAGCAAAGCTGAAATAGAAGGGCCACAAATGTAAGCCTAAAATAGCACAAATGCCTTAATCGGAGCCGTAAACCGGTTTGAATAAAAATGTCAAATTATTTGATTGGAGAAATGAAAGAATAACTTCCTGTTTCAGCCATCCCTAAATGACTTAAAGAAGGTCCATCCCTATTGTAGGGCTTACCCCCAAAGGAGCTGCTTTTTCTTCGGGTACCTTTTAGCAAACTTCAGGCAGGCTGTCTTGTGCCTTTTACTGAGGAGTGGCTTCTGTCTGGTCACTCTACCATACAGGTCTGACTGGTGGAGTGTTGCCGAGATAGTGTCCGTTCTGCTTCCCCTACTTTCAGATAAAGATGTCCAGCTCACTGCACCCAGGTGGGTCATCATCTTCTTGTAAAAAGAGATGCTTCTTCTTTCAACCCAGAAAAATTACTGCTGTCCCTCCCTTTTAATGCCTCTTTCTTGGGAATTGTAGTTTTCCAACCAGCCTGTTGTAAAAGCTCAGTCTTGTAAACTACACTTCCAACAAGCCTCCACAATTTTCTTCAGCATCTCTCTGGTATTTCATTCCCTAGGTGTCCTCTAATGGATGGAGGCAGAAATAACACTGGTTGTGTCTGTAGAAGTCTTTTGTGAATACACAAGCAGCAACAGCATAGTGAGGCTGCAGGTGCTCCTCTCCTACCGCTTAAATAAATAAAACATTTCAGAGACAAGGGAAGATATTAGATGAAAAATCGAGGTATCGGACGAAGGTAAGAATTTTGTTTCAATACCACCTCCCACATCCACACGTTCTTCTATCATTGCAGAAGTCATCAGGTGTTCCCCCACTGCTGATAGAACTAGTGTGGGTGGATCTACATGTGGAGGTAGATTCATTCAAAGAATTGTTCCTTTCGAAGTATCCAGTAATAGGAATTTTAAAGTCGCAGGGCCCTGGTGGTCTCATATGCAAACTGTATACTTTCCTATTGACGTCCACTGTAGGACAAGCTCTGCTTTCGGTACGCCTCCTGTGGCAACGAATAATCCCTGACATCACAGATGAGGAGTGGGATGAAGCTTGTTCATCTCATTTGCGGGTATCCCCTGCTGTTAACAATAGGCTAACACAGCTTTATGTGATACAACCAGACATATCTCACACCGGTGCGACTGCATGCAATGCATCGCATTCCCACAGCTGAAGGTATGAGATACACTAATCCACGTGCAGATTTTGTGCATTTGATGTGGGAATGCCCTGTAGTGGCCCATTTTTGGAAGCAGGTGACAGACGTACTCTCCTCAGTATTGTCCATCCCGGTCCCGTGTGAACCCAGGGTGTGTCTATTAGGTATCTTAGATGAGGAACACTGGCAGCGCTACCATAGAATTTTGGTAAATTAAACCCTTTTTATGGCCAGGAAAACACTGGCGTTGATATGGATCCATCCCAGGCCTCCATCTATTCACAGATGGATTCAGCTGGTGAATCAGGTATTACCATATGAACAATTAATGTATGAAAACCTAGGGTGCCCACACAAATTCAATAAAATTTGGGATGCGTGGAAAAACCTCTGAACTTACTGTGGGTAATATATGCGACTGAGGAATACCCACCATGATTTGCATTACACAGGTGGGTAACAATAGGGTAGGATCATATACTGGGTATGAATAGCCTCATGCTGCCTATGTTAGACTTTGATGTGAAAAGTAACTTCTCTCAATGTTCCTGTATAATGTCCCACCATGTACTAAAAAGTAGGTCTTACCCCCTTTTTTTTTGAATGATTGCCGATGTAACAGTTCAGTGTATCATGTTTTATATATTCGTCAATAAAAAGTATTTAAAAAAAAAAAGAATTGTTCCTTTGTATGTCACAGCTCAGAACCCCCTGAGCATGAGGGGTTGGGAATTTGGAGAATGGTTGATGCAGGATAGAATCGTATCGATCTTTGGAACCAAACCTTATTATTGTTTAGTTGTGGTACCATAAAAGAGTACTCTAACCACCAGTCACATTTTAAGCAGAGAAGAGTGAAGACTGTATCCAAAGTAGAGTGGTTGAAACAATGACCTTCACACTCAGTTGCTCCACCAACCAGCATTCAGGGAAAGCGCCTTGCGGATCTGAACATAAGAAAGGGTTACCTGAGACAGAACCTGACTAATAGCTAGAGCAAGGTGGAATAGAAAGTGGCACATGGCAGTCATCTGTCAATGAAATCAAATTTAAATGTTGATCCCTGCCTAGCGAATAAGGCCAGTTATCCAAAGTCTGGAAAATGATTGCAGAGATGAACATGGGATGAAGAACAGGCATAAAATTGTTGAACAGAGAGTGATGAGAAAATATCATGGTAAGATTTATCTTTTTTTTTTTTCTTTTTCAACAAAATGCAAGAAATCTCAATTCCTCATAGTCAAGGTTATACCATTCCACATTCAATTACATGTTCTTTTCTAGCACTGTTTCTGGGTTCGGGTTTTCGGATGGTGAGATGTGGTGCCCGAATGTAACATACAGCCCAATAAATATATTAAATTAAAAAAAGGATCCCGCAGATGTGTGGCTTTCTTTTACTGTTATCTATTCCTAGTACTGTACACTGATCAATATGTCATGCTGCATTCATTCTTTAATGCTTTTACTGGATGCATTATTTCTTGTCACAATACTAACACACTAGAACCTGGTACTGTGCCCTGATAACTTAAAGGAAACTTGTTATTCAGTTGTTAATATTTAAATGTAAAACCTATAATTTTAAAGAGTTTTTTAAGCATTCACCATCTCCATTAATGCAACAGCATGTGTAGGGTAGAGGGAAGTAGAAAACTTAACTATCATTATATTCTGAGTGTTATCTTTTGTTTGTCATAGATTGTATAGCTTAAACCATTGGGTGATCATGTTTCCAGTGTATTTCAACAACACAGAAGGGATGGATGGATAGCTTTTTTTCTTTTTTTTTAATTGCCTCTTTAAAGTTCCATAAAGGACTCAAAGATTGCACATTCTGAACATTTTTTTTCTGACTTGACAGATTTACAGACACCATGAAAGTGCTAACAAACAGATTTTACTAGGTTCATAAGCTTGGTTGTGTATTCATAAATGTGTCCTTGTCTAGGTTTTGAAGTAGTATTTTTTTCTATACATACAGTGTGGTATGCCCTTCAGCAAAACAACGGTAGCAGAAGCATAACCTGAGCCTTTGGGGCCCTGATGCAAGAAATCGTGGGGCCCTTTCCATCTGTCCCAGGGCTAGCAGCATGGGGGCATCTGTTCAGGTAAGTAAGCATTGGGCAACAATGGAGTGGAAATGTATTACTGTCACTGACACCATTTTGAGGGTGGGGGGGGGGGGAGTTAATATTGCTGATATTGCTTCTGAAACCAATAAAAGTAGTTATTAATGCTGTCACTGACTGACACCAATAAAGGTTGGGTTTATTTTTTTTTTGTTCACTAACACCAATGAAAAGGAGAGGGGTTATTAATGCTGCCGCTGAATTACACTGATGAAGGTGGGGTTTATTATTATCATCACTGACAAGGATTGATTTTCATGCAGCCCTCCAATATACTTGATCCATTATGATATTTGGGCCCTATTAAGTTGAACAGCACTGGTATAGTATTACACATAAGAAAGTTAATTCATGGAGTCGTTCTCTTGTCTGTAGGGATCAGGAAGTAATGTTTTGCTTATTTGTAGAAAATTAGGTTACATTTAATATATTTTTGTTGGTTGGATACTACAGGACACATGATTTTATTTTTTTATCCATTGGTTGCAGCTACCTTCAGGTGAGTGGACACTGGCAGGACATCCTCAAATAGCATCTCGTATTCCCAGCTATGCTCAGTTTTTTTTGCTAGCATCCTTGGGTGATGTACCTCTTCTCTCAAACTGAGAGAAGCTTGTCTCTTTTACAGTGAGGGGGAAAAAGTATTTGATACCCTGCTGATTTTGTATGTCTGCTCACTGACAATGAAATGATCAGTCTACAATTTTAATGGCAGTTTTATTTAAACAGTGAGAGCCAGAATAACAACACAAAAATCCAGAAAAACACATTTCAAAAAAGTAATAAATTGATTTGCATTTTAATGAGAAAATTAAGTATTTGTCCCCTTCGCAAAACATGACTTAGTACTTGGTGGCAAAACCCTTGTTGGCAATCAAAGAGGCCAGACGTTTCTTGTAGTTGGCCACCAGGTTTAGACACATCTCAGGAGGGATTTTGTCCCACTCCTCTTTGCAGATCCTCTCCAAGTCATTAAGGTTTCGAGACTGACCTTTGGTAACTCGAATCTTCAGCTCCTTACACATATTCTCTATGGGATTAAGGTCTGGAGACTGACTAGGCCACTCCAGGACCTTAATGTGCTTCTTATTGAATGTCAAATGTAATAGTTGGTACTGCGCAGCCTAGTCCAAATTACAATAAATCCAGATCGACAATATTAACAAGAAATCAAATAAAGTGCAAATTCATCAACTGGTGTTGCCAAAACAACTAAAGTGCATAGCATAATAAATAACATGAGTGTCTGTGACATATGCTTATCAATACCATCTCCTAAAAAATCAGTGTAATAAGAAACTGTCCATTAGCAGTGCAGCATAAACGTAAAACAGGTAAATAATGAGGTATTGCACTGCTCATAAAAAATATTGAAGAATAACATAAATGTCTTTAATTTACTGTGATCTTCTTAAATAAAGTGCAAGGTGCTTATGTGCAGTCCGTGCTCAAACAAATTAATGAATAAGTGCTCCACTCGTGCCAGAGTCAGCCTATTTGGAGAGGGTCCAACGATACACCCCAAAGGGCTACTCAGTGGGTGCCATAATCCCGTCTCGTGCTCCCAGAACTCTCACCTCTATGCCTGAGATAATGTGCCTGTGTTTATATGTAACTCTCTCTTGGGGCAGCTCTCTCCTGGTCCGCTTATCTTCCTCGCTCCTCCTTTCTCCACTCTTTGATAAATGTCAGACTCAGCCAATAATCAATTCCTTTCCATATAGCTCAAGGATGGGGGATAAAACAAAGGGCTTCCATAGTGTAGTATGTTAAAACAACTAGTTTATTAACCCAATTAAAATATGCTTACATCAAGTGAACTGTATAAACGCAGAGAAAAAGGGTAAACAGCGGCGTCAGAACGCCCCTCACTATGCCCCCAGTATCATGTCAATCCAGCCACTTCCTCCTACGCGTTACGTCATGTCACGTGACTTCATCAGGGTTGACTTCACGTGACTTCTTCCTCTGTAACAGGCGATCGCGGGCCGCTGGCAAACATAGAGTCCGCCCGACCCACTGGCACACTCACAGAGCTGGCGCACGCCGCCGCCGATGGCGCGAACTCGCCCTTAAATCGCGCATGTGCGAATTGCCGTTTACAAGCGGCGATTCGCGGTAACGGGCCACACTGCCGCAGTGAATGTACGTGACGCCATCGGGAAGTGGTTAAAATGCAAATCAATTTATAACTTTTTTGAAATGCGTTTTTCTGGATATATTTGTTATTCTATCTTACACTGTTAAAATAAACCGACCATTAAAATTATAGACTGATCATTTCTTTGTCAGTGGGCAAACATACAAAATCAGCAGGGGATCAAAAACTTTTTTCCCTCACTGTATATAGATCTTTTTTCTTTCTTCTATCAAGATTCTGGTCTGCATCATAGCCACTGAAGCTCACTTCTGCAGCTTCTGCATCAGTTGACTCCTCAGCTCAGATTTGGTGGGCCATACCTAGACCCCACCGGAATGAAGATGCAAGGCCAGCCCATGATGTTGCTTCAGCACTGGAAGTGGGAGCTCACCTTGGCACACAGTGCATCATGTAGAAGTAGGCATAGGGTGCTATACAGGTCCAGAGACCTAGTCTGCCAGCGGTGGAGCCATTTCCCTGAAGGCCCTTACAGGGGGTATGCCTGTCGCAGAGGGCAAAGTCAGGATGTGGTCTAGTCCCCTAAATCCTGCCCTGAGATGTAGACCTCTGCAGTGGTAAGTACAGGGAATGTGCCTTTTAAAATCTGTCACTGGGTGCTGGCCATCCTATGCTGGGATTAAAGAGGAGTGCAAACTGCAACACTTTCAGTGGTGTGTCTCAGCTATAAAACAGGAGAGCAGTTTAAATGTGGTGCCATTTTTCTAGTGTTTTTGCATTGTCTGTCACATGTACCACTATTGCATCTGAGCAGCCTCCTCGTCATTGGCTTACTGCACAAGCATGCGCTATTTTCTTCCTCTTGACACGCTTCTCTCAGCTGTCACTGGACTCCCTGGCTCCCATAGTAGTGATCTCTGCACATTTTCCTGGGTTAAGTAGTGTATAGTGCCTGGCACAGAAGGCTTCACCATTCCATTTCCACAACAGCAAAGATCGATAGTATCTGCACATATCAGATCACAAGTGCAGGATCAAAGGGTCAGATGGCCTTGCTAGCTCAGAGTCTGTATATGTCTCTAGAGATGGTGGTGGTCTCCCTCTCTTCACAGGGCCATAGTGCCACAAAACCCTCCGTTTTTAACATGAATTGTTAGACATGATCAGTGTTGTTGGTCTGCAGTCTAGATGGTAAGTGTGCTGGGAAATTCTTGTTTGTACAGGGCCATTGTACCCTCTGTTCAGACAGTTGCCCCCAGTCTGACAACCTGCCTTTCTTTTGGGCACTCCACTGGCCCTTCAGCCTCACAGCTTTCTTCCTATCTAGGGAGGATTTTTCAGTCAACGTGTCTGATTTATTAGCAGAACTTTCATCTTTTTAGATACCATAGAAAAAAGGGGTTACAAGCAAGCCTCTTCAGTCTTCCCTTAGTCTCTGGCTTTGCTTTTGCTGCAGACAAGCTGCCTGAGGAGGAGGTAGACCAGGAAGATCCCCTTTCATTATGAGGAATTGGATCAGGATGGAATTTCATGGTCCAGTCATTGCTGTCTGCCGGGCACCAGAAGGAGAACCACTTGAAGGGAACTGGAATTAATCCTCTTTTGGTCTTAACTGCACTTCATCCAGGAAATTTGGTACTCCAACCATGCCCTGTGCTTTGGCTGGGGTATGCAATAATAAACTGGATATGTTTGTTGCTAGATCCATGGACCCTCAGGTATTTGTAATAAATGCTCTGGTTATTCCATGGGATTAGTTCCACTAGATCCACGCCTTTCTGCTTTTCTAGCTTCTCTCTCATCTGCTCCGCATAATCAAGATGAAGAACATTTTGGTGGTTCACATTGCACTGAATTAGCCAGAAGGATGTGGTACTCCGACATGCGCAGACTCTCAGTGAGCCCTTCCGAATTGGCCAGACCTTCTGTCCCAAGGGCCAGTCCCTCATCCTGCTTTTCAGGTGCTGACTTTAACTGCATGACTGTTGAAGCCCAGGCCCTGATGAACAGACACCAATTTGATCCAGTGATCTTTACCCTTTTGAAGGCTAGGAGGAAGTTGACTTCTCACAAAATCTATCACTGTACCTGGAAGGCCTATTTTGAACGGTGCAGAACAATGAAATGTTGTCCTAGGAAATACACATTCTGTTCTTTCTCCAGTCTTTTCTATATCCACATCTGGCGCTGAGTACCATCAAACAGCAAATCTCAGCCATGGCCATTTTGTTTCAGAGACTGTTAGCTTCTCATTTCTTAGTTAAGGCCATTGTGCAAGGTCTTGTACATAAGCAGGCGCGAAGAGCTGTTTTTATTTTTACGCAATAATGTTTTCCTGAGCAAAAGTCTCTTTGCTGGGTGCCAAGGTGTTTTCCTCCTCCCATCTCAATCAGGACATTGTCCTTCCCATCTTATGTCCTGCTTTGAAACATTCTAGGAGATTTATCTCCGCTATCCTAATGTGGTATGCGCTGTGAGAGCTACCTTTTCAGAAACAGCCTTGTTTAGGCAGTTGTATTTCTTTTTTGTGCTATTGCTAGTAATATTAGCCAAGACTTCATTTGAGCCTATGAAAGGATAAGGTTCCTCCCTTCCCTGTTAAAGTAGTTGTGAACATAATATGTTATAGTGTTGAGCGAACCCGGACTGTAACGTTCGGGTCCGTTTCAAAAAACGTTCGGGTTCGATCCGGGGTTCTGCTATTTTACTCCACGTGTTGAGAAGCTGCAGGGCAGCCAATCAACAAGCGTTTCACTGGTTTGCCCTTAGAAGCCAGCGAACAACTAACCGACGGGACGTCGAAGAGTTGTGCACCTCATTTTATCGTCTTGGGGCCTAGCTTGGGCTTGCAAAAAACTTTGCCTGGGCTTGCAATGTCAGGCCCAAGCGAGTTGTGATATTGTATAATACAAGTGTTGATGAAATTGTCCCTTCCCTCCTTGGAATAGGAAAGTATCCGAGTTTACTTCAGAACCGATTATAATGATCGTTATCGTGTTTTTTCTTTATGTTGACGGATTTGTTCCGACAAAGACTTTTCCATCGAGAGTGTCGCGTATGGTGTAATCCTATCGCCTCTATTTAGAGGATCTTACAAA
>BLSH010345391.1:108735-122141 GCA_018402905.1 Glandirana rugosa | reverse complement strand
GGGGGTGCAGTTCTGATCATGACATAAAACTGCTGGGAAAAAAGAAAAAAAATTGTATCAATTTGCTGGATAAATAGAAGAGAAGGAGAGGTGTCTGTGGTTCCATTTGCTGCCCCTCTCAAAGTGCTGCCTGGGTCCAATGGACCCACTGGGACCTCTGGTAGGGCCGGCCCTGGGTCATGTCAAAAATCATGCAAGTTGCATTTTTTCCTTATTTGTCTCATAAGTCAGGTCTGTTCCTTTCTCCCATACAAGTTGTATTACAAGCACTTCCCTCTCTCTGGAGGGGACTGGTGTAATAGAAGAACAGGAAGTCTTTGAGCACCCTCTAGTGGGAAGAAAGGAAAAATACAATCAGAATTAAAGAGTAGTTTTTAGTTAGGAGTTGCTGTTTATTCTTCCTCATTTTCTGTGTTTGAAGAATGGAATATTGATAAAACGTTGAAATAAAAATGCCTGATAAAAAGTAATTCCTTCACTAATTTATGTTCAAGAATTTATTTCTATATCAAGTAATGTTTAGTGGTGTTGCTTAGAGGAAAGGTGTATATTTGGTTATAATTATTTTGCAAGGGTCGCCAAAAGTCTGACAGCTGCTGCGTTAAGCAGAACTAAAACCAAAAAATACCTGCGCTCCAACAATCTGGTGTCTGACTTCGTCCGGGTGCTGGGTTTTGACTGTCTTGATTGGCTAGTGCAGAACTACATTATTCATCCCAGCACACAGGCACCACGCCGAGAACATAAAGAAGATCATGAAGAGGGT
The DNA here is from genome assembly GCA_018402905.1 of Glandirana rugosa. NCBI lineage: Eukaryota > Metazoa > Chordata > Amphibia > Anura > Ranidae > Glandirana > Glandirana rugosa. Next base: position 121,375 of record BLSH010345391.1, on the reverse strand, counting down.
TATAGGTTTATTTTATTGCAGAAGAGGCAGGACATGACGTGATTAACCACTTCACCCCCTTAAGGATTTACCCCCTTAACGACCAAGCCATTTTTTGCGATACGGCACTGCGTCGCTTTAACTGATGATTGCGCGGTTGTGCGACGTTGTACCCAAACAAAAATGGTGTCCTTTTTTTCCCATACATAGAGCTTTCCAAAATATATCCAAAAAAATGTAAAAAAAGAAAATATTCATTAGTTTAGACCAATATGTATTCTTCTACATATTTTTGGTAAAAAAAAAATCCCAATAAGCGTATATTGATTGGCTTGTGCAAAAGTAGGGGATAGATTTATGACGTTTTCATTTTTTTTTTATTGTTTTTACTGGTAATGGTGGCGATCTGTGATTTTTAGTGGGACTGCGACATTGTGGCGGACAAATCTGAGCCTAAGTGACAATTTTTGCGGACCAGTGACACCAATACAGTGATCGGTGCTAAAAAAAAAATGCACTGATCAATGTATAAGTGATAAGAGTGATCCAGGGGTTAACTGTGTTTGCTGGGTGTGTTCTAACTGTGTGGGGGGTGGGCTCACTGGGACAACACAGAGATTGCTGTTCCTGATTACTAGGAACAGCTGATCTCAGTGTTATCCCCTGTCAGAACAGGGATCTGCCTTGTTTACAGATCCCTGTTCTGCCTCTCTGTGGAGCGATCGGGGCTGGCTGGCGGACATCGAATCCGCTGGACCCGCGCGCACTCATAGGATCTCATGCACGAAAGAGCATACAGGTATGTTGCGCAGCCGGGTCACCCTGCCGCAGTACATGTGCGGTGGGCAGTCCGGAAGTGGTTAACCACTTGCCCTCCAGAAGATTTACCCCCCTTCATGACCAGGCCATTTTTGCTATACAGCAATGCGTTAGTTTAACTGAAATTTGTGAGGTCGTGCAACACTGTCCATAAATGAAAGGTATGTCATTTTGTTCCCCACCAACAGAGCTTTCTTTTGGTGGTATTTGATCAACACTGGGTTTTTTATTTTCTGCACTATGGTGTCCATTTATGAAACTGTGACCAGCAGCGATCCTGAGGATCATTTTTGTTTTATGAAACAGATGATCGGGGGAGAACATGTTCTTCGCCGATGATCTCCGCACACAGAGAAGCTGTAACTGACAGACACAGAAACGGCCAGTTTATGAAGGTGTGATCTCAGCACTTCCCTGGCGATCTGTGTGAGGCTCCATTCATTCACACAGGGGCGACCCGACCTCAGCACGACTTTGCTAGGCGATTTCAGGACGACTTCAGCGTGACTTCAGGCGACTTACAACACGACTTATGCCGGGCGACTTTGCCTGTGGCCAATCAGAGAAGGGAGGGAGGGTGCTGCCCCAAATAAATTCTATTACAAAGTCGCTTGTATTTAGATGGGGGATCCGACTTGGAGGCGACTTCTATTGAATCCTATGGGCGTCGGCGTCGCCTTGAAGTCGGAGCAACTTCAGTAGTGTATATTAAGACGGCTCCCATTCAATTCAATGGGATTTCAGATGTCAAGCGACTTGGGGCAATTTGAGACAACTGAAGTCGGATCGCAAGTCGCCCCTTTGTGAATGCAGCCTCAGAATTCACCCTTCCCAGATTCACCAGCTCAGAGGTGGTGAATCGGAGGGAGAAGAGAGAATCCCGGGGGAACTGAGGAGGAAGGAGGAAGATTACTGACTTCCTTCTTCCTCGATCAGACCCCCCAAGACAGACATCCAATCAGACATCCCCTTGCCATGTTTATGTGTATATATACAGTATCTCACAAAAGTGAGTACACCCCCTCGCAAAAATGAGTACACCCCTAAGTGAAAATGTCCAAATTAGGCTCAAAGGGGTTGATTTACTAAAGCTGGAGAGTGCAAAAAACTGTGCAGCTGTGCATGCTAGCCAATCAGCTTCTAACCTCAGCTTGTCCAATCAAGCTTGGACAATAAAACCTTGAAGCTGATTGGTTTCTGTGCAGAGCTGCACCAAATTTTGCACTTTCAAGCTTTAGTAAATCAACCCCATAGTGTCAATATTTTGTGTGGCCACCATTATTTTCCAGCACTGCCTTAATCCTCTTGGGCATGGAGTTCACCAGAGCTTCACAGGTTGCCACTGGAGTCCTCTTCCACTCCTCCATGATGACATCACAGAGCTGGTGGATGTTAGAGACCAAGCATGTCTCCAGACCTAAATCCTATAGAGCATCTGTGGGGCATCTTCAGATGGAAGGTGGAGGAGCGCAAGATCTCTAACATCCACCACCTCTGTGATGTCATTCAAGGAGGAGGGGAAGAGGATTCCAGTGGCAACCTGTGAAGCTCTGGTGAACTCCATGCCCAAGAGGGTTAAGGCAGTGCTGGAAAATAATGGTGGCCACACAAAATATTGACACTTTGGGCCCAATTTGCACATTTTCACTTAGGGGTGTACTCACTTTTGTTGCCAGCAGTTTAGACATTAATGGCTGTGTGTTGAGTTATTTTGAGGGGACAGCAAATTTTCACTGTTATACAAGCTGCACACTCACTACTTTACATTGTAGCAAAGTGTCATTTCTTCAGTGCTGTCACATGAAAAGATAGAATAAAATATTTACAAAAATGTGAGGGGTGTACTCACTTTTGTTAGATACTGTATATATACATATTGTGTAGGGGGACTAATCATTTTATTACCATGAGGAGAGTGGTCTCGTTGGAGAATGTCCATGTACTGAGCAGTGATAATTTATCACTGCTTAATAAACGGACACCAGAGTGTTTCAGTGAATTTCTGGTACTGTAGTCTCGCTATGCCTCACGAGATTACAGTATCAGGTGGCGTTCTCCACTGTTTGAATCGTTTGTAGATCGCTTCACTTCTCAAAAGGAGAAATGATCTACACCGCTTCATAAACAGGCACTCAAAGGAGAGAGATCTCCACTGCGAATGGCGGAGAAATGAGCAGCGCATATATAATACTGCTTCATAAACAAACGCCTATAAAAAAAAAATTACAGACAATTTTGCAAATATATATATATGTTTTTTACTTTCTACTATAAAACATATCCAATAAAACATGAAAAAAAATCAAATTTCTTCATAAACTTAGGCCAATATGTATTCTATTACATAATTTTGGTAAAAAAAATAATGGCGGCGATAAGCGACTTATAGCGGGACTGCGATATTGCGAGGACAATCTGACACTAACTGACACTTTGTGGGAATCAGTGACACTAATGGAGCGATCAGTGCTAAAAATATGCATTGTACACTGCTAGGAAGGGGTTAAACATCTAGGGTCATCAAAGAATTAATGTGTGCCTAACCAGTGTATTTGCTTACTATGCGTGCTGATTTTACTAAGGGATGTTGTGGATTTTATTCCTTGCACCACCACATTCCTGCTGACAGGATGGAGCTCTGACTTCTTTACATAGGTGGAGCGCTGTCCTGTGTCTCTCCTCACTGATCAGTGGGTGCCGGCGGACATCCATTGGCTGGCACCTGCTGATTGCCATCTGCTGTAAAAAAAAGTCACAGCAGAAGCAGCGTGCGTGAGCGCCCCCTATGTGGAAGTGCAGAATCAGGAATTTATACATAATTCTGCACAGAGTGGGCGCCTTGTAGCAGTAAATCTGCAATAGGGGGCTCAGCAAGTGGTTAATAGCTTGCCTGCTGGCAGTTTATTGTATGACCCTTTTACTTCCGCTTTAGTGGTGAACTCTGTGATAAACAAACATTGCATAATGATATCGCATAGCAATAACCAAAGTAGCGCCGACTACTACAATGAATCTCTGTTCATACAGCGGTCCCACAGGTATGGAATATGCCTACTTACATATGTCCAAGCTGAACCAATGTAACTATGCAATAAAAACCATACCTGGAATTTAGCTTAAAAGCTTATGTAAGCCCTAACAATAAACTTCTCCCTTTTGGACTGATAAATATACTATTGAAAGCAATTTTTGATAGTTGTTTGATAATTGCAAAAAAATACCCATTGATTTTGCCCGGAAATCTTGTGAGCTAACAACTTTCTGCGTTCTGTAACTGTGCACAAGACGGGTTTATGGTGATGACAAGGGAAGTTGATGATCTAAGTACTGTGTTATTTCTAAGGCTCCGTTTACACAGGACGCTGTTTCAACCTCCCCTGAATGTTTTATCCCGACAGCTAGAAACCAGCGTCTAAAAAGTCAGTTTTGCATGCCGCGTTCGCGTCTAGGAGCGTTTTTGAAAAAAAAATGTATTTTTTTTTTTAAATCAAAAAGCCTGTAAACGAAACGCTCCTAGACGTGAGTTACTGCATTTAGGCACGTTTACAAGCTGTTTGGCGTTTCAAATGCCTCTGAACTAGCGTCTGAACCCATTTTTTTGCGTTCCAAAAAAAAACCTCTAAACTCAACTGCCTGTAAACAACCTTAAACGACCCTGTGTACATGCACTTATAAGATAACATAGAGGAGAGTTCAGGGGCAGCTGAGAAAAACGCCCACATGCATCTAAACATCCGTTTACCAGCAGCAGTGTAAATGAGGCCTTATGCATCAGAAATGATTTAGGCTTCAATTGCTCCAGACTCCTGAGCTTCTGGTTGAATGTGGTGTGTATGCGCTTTGTATGATTGCGCGCTGTCTCTGCAGATGGAACCTACGGTTTGCTTACGCCTCAACATGGGTGAGATGTGATACAATGTTAATATCCTGTGACCAGGGGAGGGCTGGGCAGGGGGCAGGATGGCAATTGCCCCCCAGGCCACCCTAACTTAGATTCAAAATGGCCGACGGCCGCTGCCCACTCACACTTTTTTATTCTTGTGGAGGAAGGAAGCAGGGGCCACCAACTAACTGCAGGCAAAGAGGGGAGGGTGCGCCCATGGCCGGCTGTACTGATGGGCACTGATGAGCCTGCATTGATGGGCACTGATCAGGTTGCATTTGATAGGCACTGGTGCGGCTGCATTGATGGGCACTGATCAGGTTGCATATGATAGGCACTGGTACGGCTGCATTGATCGGCACTGATGAGGCTAAGCTGATAGGCACTGGTGAGGCTGCATTGGTGGGCATTGATGAGCTGCATTGATGCATTATTTTTGTTAAACCTCCTCTGTTGCTATTAACATTAAATGATGTTACCACATTGTATCATATTTGTCTTGCTTCATAACATCAATATTCTAAAACCAGGTGGGCATCGATGGTGAGCTGATTCAGTGGATCAATGGGCCACTTGACTGGACTTGCCCCCCCAGGCCTAAGGCTGCCAGCCCTCCCCTGCCTGTGACTTCTATGTTGTTTTTCATTTATGGCTAAGGTAATATTGGTCTCTTGGAATGTTCGGGGCCTGAACTCTGAATTTAAGCGGGCAGATGTTTGAATATCTTAACCTGTTGAGATCCGCGCTGTAGACGAAAGACGTCTACAGCGCGGATCTGAATCTCCGGGTAGACGTCTATTGACGTCCACCCCTTTGCACGCTCCCGGCGCGCACTCACAGGCGGCGGCGTACTCGATGTCCGCTCCTCACCCGCGATCGCCTGCGGAGCTGCAGAACGGGGAACCGCCAATGTAAACACGGCAGTTCTCCGTTCTGTGACAGGGGGACATAGCAAATCTACTGATCCCTGTCACTGGCATCAGTTAGATCTGTTATGTCCCTGCCAACCCATCCCCCCCACAGTTAGAACACACCCAGGGAACACTGTTAACCCCTTCACTGCCCCCTGCAGGTTAACCCCTTCACTGCCAATGACATTTATACAGTAATCAGTGGACATTTCAATTTCTGATCGCTCTATAAATGTCATTGGTCCCAAAAAAGTGTCAAAATGTCCGACATGTCCGCCCCATTATTTGCAGTCCCGATAAAAATTGCAGATCGCCACCATTACTAGAAAAAAAAAAATAATAATAACTCCATAAATCAATTCCCATAGTTTGTAGATGCGATAACTTTTGCGCAAGCCAATCAATGAATGCCGCTTGCGATTTTTTTTATCAAAAATATGTAGAAGAATATAAATCGGCCAAACCCAATGAATATTTTTTTTTTTATATTTTTTTTTTGGATATTTATTAGAGCAAAAAGTAAAAAATATTGTTCTTTTTTCAAAATCGTCGCTCTTTGTTTGTTTATAGCGCAAAAAATAAAAACCACAGAGGCGATCAAATACCACCAAAAGAAAGCTCTATTTGTGGGGGGAAAAAGGACATCATTTTTGTTTGGGTACAACGTCGTAAAATGTGACAGCGCTGAAAGCCGAAAATTGGTCTGGGCAGGAGGGGGGTTTAAGTGCCCAGTAAGCAACTGGTTAAAGCACATCAGCCGCATATTTTATGTCTCCAAGAGACACATCTGAGTGTCTAAGATAATGGCCCTTAAAAAACACTGGGTGGCGTTGGCAGTGCACTCCACCTATTCTAATTTGGCCTGAGGAGTCTCTATACTGGTCCGCAAGGGCCTTCCTTTTGTCTGTATACAGGTTATCTCTGATCTGCAAGGGAAATATATAATTTTACATGCAGCTGTACATGCCACCCCAATTGTTCTGGTGCGATCTATGCCCCCCAGTCCATGTACAGGCGATCCTTACCAAGGTTTTGGTCCATCTGGCTATGCTCCCTCACTTCCCTGCACTCCTGTTTGGAGATTTCAATGAGGTGATGGATCCAGCAATGGATAGGCTGAAACCCACTTCTGGAGACAGCAAGGTTCAACTTAACTGGTGTGCGGCCTATAAATGTCTAGATATCTGGCGTCTGAGATTCCCTGATACTAAAGATTATTCATGTCAATCTATGACATATAGAGTTATGTCCCGCAAAGATTACATTTTTGCCTCTCCCGGAGCCCTGCCCTGGTTGGGGGATGTTTCTTACCTAGCGCAAACCCTCTCAGACCACTCGCCTATGAAACTGGAGCTGCTTCTGGAGCATAGACCTAGTTTTAGGACCTAGAGGTTGAGCCCGTTATGGGCTTCCTCGGAAGACATAGGGGACAGAGTTAAAATTGACTTATTAGATTACTGGGAGCATAATTTGACCGAGACCATGGACTTGACCTCAGTGCCCTATGCCTGGGATGCCTTTAAAGCAGTCGTCCGAGGTTCTTACATTAGCCATATAGCGACCCACCGGGTAGAGGCACGTGAGCTCTTTCAGACGCTAGAGGAAGAATTGAGTACTGCCCGGACGAACTATGCAAAATCCCTATCTCCCTCCTCCCAATCTGCTGTGGTTGCAGCACAAAGGGCCCTGCAGTTACAAATGGTGGAGGTAACCAGAAAACACCAACTATACTTAGCTGCTCGGCTTCATGAACACAGTGGGAAAATGGGGAAATGTCGGCATATCTCTCCCGCTTAGATTCCCCAGATATTGCAATACCATCCATAACGCTATGAGATGGCACTACCTCTAGTGACCCTATTACAAATAACAATACGTTTGCCTCATACTACCAAAACCCTATATGCGGATTCTGATGGACCATCAAGGGACTTACTGGAGTCCTTCTTTACCCCTCTCACTGTCCCACAGTTTTCGGATGTGGATAAACAGCTTTTAGATAAACCCCTGACGATAGAAGAGATCACAGAAGCCATCCGCTCCCTTCCACCTAATAAAACACCAGGCCTGGATAGTCTTCCGGCTGAGTGGTATCAGGTATACGCTGATCTGCTAACTCCTTCTTTGCTAAAGCTTTCTAATGGTGCAAAAGACCAGGGTAGGCTCCCCTCCTCACTGTTGGAGGCGCTTATCGTAATCCCAAATCCTGGGAAGGATACGACACTATGTGGCTCTTACCGCCCTATATCGCCACTGACCTGAGACATTAAAATACTGGCCAAATTGCTGTCCCTTCGACTGAATAAAGTCATTCTATCAGTTGTGCGCCCTAACCAATCGGGCTTCATGCCAGGTAGAAGTACATTTGTAACATCAGGCGCCTGTATTTACATATTGCTGGGGCCCCGCACCACAAACGTGGTGGCCTAGTGTTAGCCTTAGATATAATTAAAGACTTTTGACACGGTTAAATGGTCATTCTTATGGGAAACGCTGTTCAGATTTGGGTTTGGAGGAAACTTCATTCAATGGGTCCGACTCCTTTACACTAACCCTTGTTCCAGAGTCCGTACGAATAAAGATGTGTCACCACTTTTCTCTCTCCAGCGTGTTACCCTTCAGAGTTGCCCCCTCCCCCCCCTGATTTTTGCCCTGGTGATAGAGATGTTGGTCATCTCTGTTAGACGGGCCACGGAGGTGGGGGGATCCATTGGGGCCCGTTGGAGGAGAAAATATCATTGTATGTGGACAACACTTTGCTATACCTGGATGGGACTGAGACCTTGTTTAGTTTTATGCAGGTGGTGGAGGGGTTCAGAGCTGTTTCGGGCCTTGAGGTTGGCTGGGATCAATCCATAGCATTCCCCATAGGACCACCGGCAAACTACAACTATCAACAATCTTCCCAGTTACATATCTCCCAAACTTTTAAATATTTAGGCATTACCGTCAACGCAGATTTTTCACGCAACCGGATCAGATATGCTCTAAGAGCTGCTGCCACCACCGAACTGCCCAAATGAGGGTAGTAGGTAAATATAAAGAAATTAGGATAGTATTGGCGCTGCTCTTTTATAATTGTTGAAAAAAAAATATATATATATATATTGTGAAAAATTTTCCAGTATGCTGGCAATAAAATATATTATTTTTGAATCATCCAGTTATTGAACTGGGCTGCATTACTTCGTTATTTTGGGTCAATGTAAGAAATGTTGGTGGGTCATATTATATAGGGTAAAGGTGCAAATGGCTGATATGTATTATAGTACAGAAACTCCCACTCGATAAAAGTTAAAGGTAATAAAAGTTAAATCCCAAGTATAACAACAATCTAATGTAAAAACAACAATCCAAAAAGGCAAATTGTATGAAGATAAATGAAAATAAACAAGGTCAAATATCCATTATTTGAAAAGGAACACTTATGCAGTCTTTGGATCTTTATGAACAAGATAATAAGACTTTTATATTCTTACTCGACTATTTAAAGTGCTAGGTGCATAAATGTGCCACAGTAAGAAACAAGGTTTGAAAAAGTTTATGCCAGAGTTAAATCACACACAGCAGTTCCAATCAGTTTGTATTTCTCTGGTCAATAGTGAAGTGACTTTCTATGTGGGCTCTTCCAGTGAATCTTATAGATAGTGACTTATGGTGTCTTCAATCCGTGCGCGGGGTGATCCCTCCAGACAGAGGGTGTACCTGCTTACCAGAAAAACGTTCCCCACTCAAGGGGTCCACGCTTTGGAAGGAGTGCACAGCTCCCGCTGTGCTCACTGGATATGGCACTCCTCGATTCCTCTGGTCACAGGGCTCCCTTCTCCTTCTCCTCCTCTGTGTAATCCGGCGATGTCTCCTCTCCACCTCGTTCTTGCAGATTTTTCGCTATATGAATCCATTAACATATCCCCAGTGATATCTCAGATGGAGTTGGGTCTCCAGGTTTGGGCATCCCTACCCCTAAATTTAATTGGCAGAATCAACATATTGAAAATTATTTTCCTCCCTAAATTACTTTATCTCCTCTGAGCCTCCCCAATATTTCTCCCTAAACAATTATTCCATCTAATAGACACCTTAGTGACCAGATTTATTTGGAATAATGCACACCCGCGGATAGCTAGGACATCCCTCCAAGCCTCCACTACAAGGGGTGGCCTGGCCTGTCCAAACTTTTACAATTACTTTCTAGCCTCTCAACTGACCTATATACATAACTGGTTCCAGTCCCACGAGACATTGCAAGGCCCTGACAATCACAGGCATGACTCCTGGAGGCAGAGGCATGATGGGATTTGTAGTTTCACCACAGCTGGAGTGCAGAGGTTGCCGACCTCTCCTGCCGAGTACAGATCTCTGAATCAATAGGATTGATCTGCTCTTTGTCCATGCCCACACTCCACAATCTTGGAAAAGGGTTGTAGCATGGGTGGCAGATTTAAACACAGAAGGTGGGAAAGAGATCCTATCTGCTTACTGAAAATTTCTGAGCCTCAGGGAGACCGGACATAATTGGTGAATGGGCATTCTTTACTCAGTAGACCTCCCTCTGTACTCCGCCTCCTCTTACTATGGTGTTCTCTCTTCTAGCAAGCAAACGAGGGGTGTGGTGGGAAGAATATTTTATGTATTTATTTCAGGTACTTATATCGCACCGTCAATTTACGCAGCACTTTACATATACAGTATACTTTGTACATTCACATAAATTCCTACCTTCAAGGAGCTTACAATCTCAGGTCCCTGTCTCACATTCATACACATACTAGTGCCAATTTAGACAGGAGCCAAATAACCTACCAACATGTCTTTGGAGTGTGGGAGGAAACCGGAGTACCCGGAGGAAACCCACGCAGGCACAGGGAGAACATGCAAACTCCAGGCAGGTAGTGTCGTGGTTGGGATTCGATCCAGCAACCCTTTTGCTGCTAGGTGAAAGTGCTAACCTGAATATATGCCAAAATCCCAATAACAACCCTCCAATAAGGGACTTTTAAAGCATAAACGGACAGAGATTGGGATACTCCAAATATGTATAAAAATGTTAAATTTGAATACAAAATGTGATAAAAAAGCATCGTTGGAAAGATAATTGCTGAGGGGCTAGGGTGTAAGTGGATAACAATGGGGCAGACAGACACAAGAACAGATGCAAACACATAGGCCCCTTCTACAACAAGATACTGGGTGAAACATCCAACGCGTTTCCAGATATTAGGTGTAGACACTCTTCTTCAGGAAGTTTCATAGGATGTATGAAAGAGGCTTGTCCTATGCTGCTGCTGGATATAGCCCAATATCCCCGACATGCAGGCAAAAGGTGAAAGGGAAGGCGGTGGATGGGAGACCATAAAAACAAAGCCCAATGCTGATTTGTTTAGCCGGCAAGGGTGGACCAATCTTTTTGGAAAATGAAGCGGACCAATCTTTTTGGAAAATGAAGCAGTAGCACCTGTGAAAATTACTATGATTGATGAGGGTGCACAGAAGGGGGCAGTCTCCGACCAATCAGTTCCAAGTCACACAAAAAGAGAGATATTAATTGGACACATATGTAAGTAAGGTCTTCAACCAACCAAGGATGAGCACCAAATCTGTGCAGGTCAGCACAGTGCACGCTATGTGCAGCTGGACAATAGGAGCATCAGGAAACAGCACAACAAGAAGCCGCTACATGGCAATCTACAAAGCAGCGTGACGCCGCCAAGACAATGCTGACTATCTCTTCTAGCAAGAAGTTTTAGAGAGCTCAGTGACGGGGTGTGTTGGCTCCCCTGCACAGCTGCCTTCACTCAGTGACAGTCTGCCTTCAGGGTCGGGTGCATTTCTGTACAATTCACATTCGATCCAGGTACAGTGCGATTTCAGCCAATACATTTGAATGGGCTGAAAGCACGCAGTACCGCACCAAAAATAGTGCATTCACGGCAACAGCAATCGAATCGCATGGTACTACTGTACCATGCAAACCGGTGCAGGCAAATGCACTGTATTTGCGATGTGCATTATAGGGATGTCGTTAACCACTTCAGCCCCGGAAGGATTTCCCACATTAGGACCAAAGCACTTTTTGCGATAAGTCAATGTGTCGCTTTAACTGACAATTCTGCAGTCGTGCGACGTTGTACCCAAACGAAATTGGCGTCCTTTTTTTCCCCAGAAATAGAGCTTTCTTTTGGTGATAGTTGATCACCTCTGTGTCACTTCTGATCACCGCTATAAACAAAAAAGAGCGACAATTTTGAAAAAAGAAACAATATTTTTTACTTTTTGCTAAAATACAAATCCAAAAAAAAATAGTGAAAAAACAAATTTAATCATCAATTTTGGCCGATCTATATTCTTCTACATATTTGTGGTAAAAAAAAACGCAATCGGCCTATATTGAGTGGTTTGCGCAAAAGTTGCCGTGTTTGCAAACCATGACAATTAATTTATGGCATTTTTACTTTTTTTTTTTTTACTAGTATTGGCGGCGATCTGCGATTTTTATCGGGACTGCGACATTGCGGTGGACACGTCGGACATTTTTCACACTTTTATGGGACCAATGACATTTATACAGTGATCAGAGCTAAAAATAGCCACTGATTACTGTGTAAGTCAATCTTTAATTTGATGGTATTTACATCCAAATCAGATGAACAGTGTAGGAATTACAACAGTTTGTATATGTGCCTCCCACTTTGTAAGGGACCAAAAGTAATGGGACAATTGGCTGCTCAGCTGTTCCATGGCCAGGTGTCTGTTATTCCCTCATTATCCCATTTACAAGGAGCAGATAAAAGGTCCAGAGTTAATTTCAAGTGTGCTATTTGCATTTGGAATCTATTGCTGTCAACTCTCAATATGAGATCTAAAGAGCTGTCACTATCAGTGAAGCAAGCCATCATTAGGCTAAAAAAACAAAACAAACCCATCAGAGAGATAGCAAAAACATTAGGTGTGGCCAAATCAACTGTTTGGAACATCCTTAAAAAGAAAGAGCGCACCGGTGAGCTCAACAACACCAAAAGACCCAGAAGACCATGGAAAACAACTGTGG
>BLSH010345391.1:51680-82330 GCA_018402905.1 Glandirana rugosa | reverse complement strand
CCTTCTCAGACGATTTTCCAAATCGTCAGCCTTGTCTTCCAGGGACTTGATTTTAGCGCCATGCGTTTTAACTGCAGGCAGGAGGGGGTTAACATTATCCTCCAAATCACTGATGCGCCTTTCAGTCTCTGAGACCCTGTCCCGAATCTTATGCATGTCCTGGCGCATAATAGTAATGTCTAATTTCAGCTCCGCTACCTTCCCCATCAGGTCACAGTGATTTACCTTAATAGTTTTTAGTACATCCATCAGGGTAGGTTCTTCCTCCATGTCCTCATCGCTGGGAGAAGTCTGTGACAGCAACTCCTGCGGAGCCCCAGCTCCCGGGGAGGGAGGCAGAGAAGGGGGGAGTTCAGGGTCTTCTCCAAACAGCTCCGGCGTGGATGCCAAGGAGGGGAGCGGGGCAGTGGAGCGGCGGCCATCTTGCCCCCCAAGGCCTGAACGAGTGGTGATATTCATTGCGGCTGGAGGCTGCTTCTTTCTCCTCTTTCCCATCAACTATTGCCTCACAGAGCAGGGGGAAGCCGTACAGCAACCAGGCAGAGGTGGATTGAGGCTTCACAGGGTACAGGCACGCAGGATTGCAAAGGATTATGCAGAGGAGATCTGGAGCTGCTGAAAAACACGTCCGATCACATGCTGCTTCAGGCCACGCCCCCACAGATTGGCTTTATAGTATTCAGTGACAACACATAATTCTCTCCAGACTGTTTGATAGCTATAGCTTGATGTGTGACCATATGGAATCATTTCTGCTACTATTATGTTATATGTTTTTTGGTTCAAGTGAAAGAAACTACCATCTGTTTGAAAGCTAAAAATCACATACTGTATAGAACTGTGACAGGTGCTAATAGCTCCATTTCTGAAGTATTTGAGGAAATGGGACCCACAGTTGCATTATTATTTAAGCCATTTCTTTTTTTTTTCTATGTATTCAACTTTTGTATTGAAAGGTTCAAAACAAAGCCTATTGGCAGAGGCGTAAGTAGAACCTTCAGGGCCCCCTGGTGCAAGAAATTATGAAGGGCCCCCCTGACACCTGGCCAGGGCCCTTTCCTCTTCTCACTGATCCTGGTGCCCTTTATTCCCATTGCGGGTCCCTTTATTATGGTCCCGCAGCGGGGCCCTTTCATAAGTTCTGCAACGGGGCCCTCTTACTGCCATCTTTGGGCCTCCCCATTGTGGTGAAATGTCAGGGCCCGGTCGCAATAGCAACCTTTTCAATCCTGATGGTTCCCTCACTGGTGTCAGTAGTTTTTAATTTTTATTTTATTATTTTTTTACCATTCCATTTTATTTCTTTTACAATTTTATTTTTATTATTAAAAAAAAAAAATGTAGGAGCTCTGATTAGATATCAGGGGTCTAAACAAACCTCAGCCCTCAATCTCCATCTGTGTAACCTCAGCTGCACAGAATGAATGGACAGGAATAGTTGGTTACCGAGCCTCCCACTCATTCAGAAACGGAAGTATAGTAAAATCAGTTTACTATTTTTCAGTTATGAATGAAGCAATTGGTACCAATCACTGACTCTGTCCATTCAGAAAAGGAAGGAGCCGGTAAATGACAAATTTACAGACCCGTTCCCATCTCTCCATCATGACACATCTTCTACAGCAGCTGGCAGGAGAGAGGAGGGGGGAAGACAGCAGCTCTGTGGGGGGGGGGGGGGCAGGGAAGCTCCCAGGGACCCTGGGAACAGCAGAAGACAAGTAAACTGGATAGAGGAAAATGGAGGAGATTGGGTCCTCTAAATGCCACCCCCGCCACCCCTCCTATCCAGGTGTACAAGGGAGGCACACAGGCCCCCTGGAGCATGGGGCTTGGTTGCAACCGAAAGCCCTGCAACCCCTATCGTTACGCCCCTGCCTATTGGGCATACTCTGGCTTATACCGCTAATAAGAAATTCAACAACCAACACAGACAAGAAAGCACAAAAGGTGCCAAACAAAAAAAGGCAACTATTGTCAACCACATGTCCATTCAAAGTACTCCTTGTTAATTACTATAGAATCAAAAAGGGTAGTGGGCAGGCTTACTCCACTAAGTAGGCCAAACTCTACGGACAAGGAAAGAGTAAAGATGGTATGAGGCAAGTTATCCAAAAGCATCACCTGTGGGGGCAGTTGTGGAAGAATCAATAGACATATCCCATATTTTGGAATTGTTTTTTGACTAGACTCATAAGTGTATTTGTACAATGGTATAGCTGAATTAACCAGATTTTTAAGCGTTGATGCTTTCCATTTAAGCAGAATGGCTTTGTGTTCTTACTGCAAACATCTCCTTGCAGTAACAAGGCACCATTATTACATGATTAAGGACAAGAAGTGGTGCCAGTTCTTTTTATTGTGATCCTAGATAGTGAAGAAAGACGTGAGTCTCGAGACGAATGACCCTCCATTGACATCATTGATCTTTTTAGCTACCTGTAAAGGGTAATTCTTCCCAATGACCACAAGTGTAGGGAGCATTCTTCCCATTGACCATCACACTAATGTATCATGAGTTGTAGATTTTTAATTTTAAGCAGGGGTTCCCCGAGACCAGATAATTATTTCAAGGGTTCCTTGGTGTTGAGAAAGGCTGCTCTAAGGTCTCTGTTAAAAAATATATATATGTAATGTTTGGAATTTCTAAATAATTTTCTAGCAGAAAATACTGATTTTAACTTGTGAGCAACAAGTGTCAGAAAAAGGTTAAACTGACCTAATTTACAGACCGAAGTTCATCCCTTTGATCTAAAAGAACCAAATAATACAATGTTTATAGTTATCTCCCAGCCCTGACAATGTTGATAAACATTTGCCAGCTTTTTTTTTTTTTTTGAGTAAGTAGAGAATGCTTACATGAATGAATCATGTAAATGCTGGATTGGGATCATGAGGGGGTTTTTTAATGATTAATCATGCAGCTCTACCTTATCCCCTGCCTCCCTTGCATCCAAGGTTTCCCTCTTTTCTCCAGTACTCTGGGTTTTAGGCAGGCCCTTGGCACCCTGACTTTCAATACAGGATGGAGGGAGATTTCTACTAAAAGAAGAAAAAACACCACAAGAGCACATCCTACTGACTAAGTTATGTCCCTTGTGCTAATTATTCTGCTTTTGATGTTAGCTGCACTACACACGATAGAAAATCGTACGAAAAATACTGCTTTCAAAGCGATCGTACGATAATCCGATCATTAGTACACAGCTTTTGAGAGACGGTCACAACAATTCATGTTAAATTATCCGATGGGGCAAGCATGAAAATTTTTCTCACACGATACCAGATCGTACGTCGTTCAAAAATATAATACAAACACATCACATGCAAATGTTTATTCTGTCGTATGAGAATTTCCGTCACTTGGTAAACTCTTCATTTTCGATATGAGACTAACATGCAAAAAAAGCGTGGACGATCATTCGTCCAATAATCTCATTGTGTGTACCACACTGATGGGGAAATGGTATATTACATATTTCCTTATTAATAATGTGGCTCACTAATGCATTTTAAATATCCAAATCTTGGTCAAGGAGCCATATAAGGTCATATGTATTGCTTTACTTACTGACGTAAAGCTTGAGGAATACAGGATGACCAAGCCCACTATCCCCCTTAAAAGGTGATATCACTGTCCAAACAAGTTTGATTTGTCATTTACTCACATACTAGCCTGCATCTACCACAGCCCAAACTGGACTAGGCTAGTCTCACACCAGAGCTTGCAAAACATGCATGTGTCTGATCATCTGCATACCACGCTGTATATACTCAGATGGGACTCCGTGGTGGAAACAGCAGCTTTAGTTAAAGTTTCTTGTTATATTTTCTTTATCTGTAGCTGTCATTGCTTTTTAATAAATGTTATACTTTTAAGTATTTGTGTGATCGCTCTTTGCACATATCGAACACAACCCCAAAAACGTGACAAAAAGTTAGGCTTTAACCGTAGCAGTCTCTCTGCACTCTCCTTCCTTTTCGAAGCTTGTTATCTAGGAATGAACAATGCAGAAGAAAGTCCTTCCTATATATCTTTCCTAGAGATCATCCTAAAGCAGAGTTCCACCCACATTTTACACTCCTCGCCATCCAGCACTAATGTGTACCCTTAAAACAAATCTTTTTTTTGTTTTTTTTTTAGGGAAAACTTACTTTATTGCAGCATTTATCATTTTTTCACTTCCTCCTCTGTGGCCGTGGCCCCGCACCTCATTTCCGGATTTGCATTGGCTCCTGGGAGAGGTGTGCCATCAATCCCGGGAGGCAATGGGCATCGCCGGGTCGTAGCATCACGTCCTGGTTCCTGGAGGAGGAGGATAGGTTTCCATTGCAAAGGGGCGGCAACTTCTGCTGACGCCGCCGTTGCTATGGAAACCTGACCTACAGCATTAGCGAGATCGGCAGGTGCATGCTGGTTAACCAGCATGCATGGAATACAGGAAGAAGAACAGTGCGGCTTCAGATGCCCACACAGGAGATGGCCACGGTCTGATAAGACTTCACGAAGTAAGAAAAGCAAGCTGCACAAATACAAAAGGGGCCCTAGTTTACAGCATACATTTAATTGAATACAATAAGCATAAGTATCAGAGGAGTATTTTTAGCTAAAAAGTAAAATTTCATCTGGAACACCTCTTTAAAAAAAACAAAAAAAACAGTCTTCAAGCTTCTGTTGAATGACTATGCCTAGGCTGAGATGATGTCATCAGTCTGTTTTTGGTGGTAGGAAGGATGTGTCAGTCTTGGGGGAACACAGCAAAGAACTTCACAGGCATCAGGATTTCCATAATGTATACCCCTTTCACACTGAGGCACTTTACAGGGGCTATTTAGCTAAAAATAGCGCTTGTAAAGCGCCTCAAAAGTCCAGCCCAATCCACCCCAATGTGAAAGCAGGAGTGCTTTCACACTGAGGCGGTCTGCTTGCAGGACGTTACAAAAAGTCTTGGAAGCCGCATCTTTGGAGCGGTGCGAGGAGCGGTAATATACCACTCCTCCACCGCCCCTGACCATTGAAAACAATGGGGCAGCCTTTTTCGAAGCGGCTGCACACTGCCTCGGAAGCGCGGAACGCCGGCGCTTTTAACCCTGTTTTAACCCTTGTGGGGGTTTAAAAGCGCAGCACCCCAGCCACCGTAACGCCACTATAACAGCGGGAAATCCCTGCTGATACTAGCGGGGATTTACCGCTAACGCCCCACCGCCTCCAGTGTGAAAGTGCCTTAGTCATCTCGGAGTGTTTCTCAGGTCAGGAAGTAGATCTTGGTGTTGGATGATGTCTGAACATGAAAAAGCATATCTGATGTAAGGTCTGCTTTAAAGTATTTGCGCCAATATCAGCGTCAGCATTTGTGTGTAGAGAATGTTATCAAAAACATTAATCAGTTGCAGATGCATAAAGCATAGCATGAGATCACGGGTCTGTGTTTCATATCTCAATGGATTTTTTCAGCTTCCTGTGAATATATAATATATTCATGCCAGCTTAGTAAACAGAAATAGCGCAGGGTAGATTGTGCTGCTTCATATAAAGAGAGAAAACAAATGTTCTAATTGCAAACCTCTCCACTTTTGCTGAAAACAAATTCAGTTTCAAACCTGTAGTAAAATCTATAAGGGTCATTATTCTGTTTTCCGCTTGCAAATTACTGTAGAGACGAGGTCCAAGTGTATATATTGATTTTGAGTCTGCTATACATTGATTTAAATATTTGCCTTTGACATGTTACTCTTCTGTTGTCAAACCCCATTTCCACAATAGTTTATAATGTATAGATATATTGTCTTTGGAGATTTGGCTCTGGAAATGTTCCTAGTTTTAAAAATCAGCACACTGTACCCAGGCCCCATATGTGCACTGGGAATCCTTAGATCTTCAATCTTCATCTTAAATAATAGGTACAACTTTGTAACTGCAGCACTTACCCAACCTGCCTTGCCAATAGTGGAACCTGTACCTTTATCAACTACTATTCATCTGTAATGTCAAACTCTGGGCTTTTTTATTCTTTAAAAATGTCCAGCATGACTGTAGCACCCTGGTATTAGGCAGGGTTGCTAACAAATTTAGTCTGCAAGGTGGTAACTAGCCTGGCTAATTGTTAGGGAGATCCACTGACTTTTCCCCAAATATGGATCTGATGCACCTCTCTCTTCTGTCACAAGGTGGCATTGTTGCCTGTGGCATTAGAATGACAGGGGTATAGTGAATTCAGGCTAGGGGTAGATAGGTTGCCTCAGCCAATTTGTGGGATTCCTTTGGCCCCTTGGCCTGCTGGGAGAGACTATTTATTTGAGGGGAGCCAGGTGATCGGGGTTCTGTGCCACCTGGACGGTTGTCTGGGTGGACATGTGTTACAAGGCTCCGGGTTGCTAGGCCAGAAGCCTGAGGCCTATCCTGGGGCACCTGGCTGCTATCCTGTCTAAGGCCTATCCAGGTTTGAGAGAAGCAGCGCTGGGTTGGGGCTTCAGGCCTGAAGCTCAACCAAGATGCAGAAGTTCCACCGGACGGGGAACCAAATCGTTGCCAGTGGTGAGGGAGAAGCAGTTGCCATAAGGGACAACCACTCCTGTCGCCAGGGGCAAGTGAGGATCAAGGCCAGAGGTAAAGGGGAAGCAGTTGCTAGCAAGGGACAACCACTCTTTTTACCAGAGGCTGGTGTATGGAAGTCTGAAGAAGTACCAGAGCAGCCTTTTCACCAGCCGGGGACAGTGAAGAAGTGGGAAAGCTTCAGCAGAGAGCCAAGTTAGGGACCCAGCGGGTTAGCAGGGGTGAAGCTTGAGGATTATGTAGCGGGTTAGCTGTGGAAGAGCTCAGGGTATCCAGTGACAACTGGGATCTTGAAGTCTAGTGAGAGACTGGGAGCTCAGTGAGTGAAGATCTACAGTAGGATACTGTTAGATGTGAGAGAAGATCTATAACGGGTTACTGTGAGTTACGTGTACAGATCTCTATTGACTGTTGAAAGTTCAGTTGCCATAGGAGACAGCAGTTCTACAAATACAGTTGCTGCATCCAGCTTAAAGGCCCTCCACCTGTATAGCTGTCTGCCTATTATTTTTGTCTCTGAGTCTGCCAATTGCTATTGCACCTGCCTAAGGGTGTTCAGGCCCTAACCCCCTCTCCCCAGTTCTGTTAAGAGATAATAAATCTCTTTTTTTGCATTCTCAAAGTGTCTTTTGCCCAACTTACTCTAACTGCACTACACCCACTATGCCTAGTAACCCACACTGTGAAGATGGATGTCAGCTCTTCCTGACTCTGGAGGTCACCACTGGGCCTCTAGGGGTTGGGGACACTGCTACATGACATTAAACATTCAAAAGGCAGCTCAGGCTCTCACCCTCTTTTGTGATTTCCCCTGGAATAATTTATTTTCGCCAACATATGTACTCAACTTTTGGTTGACCCTGTGTGTCACTAGAACCAAAGGACTTTTTACACAAAGTTGTCAATTTATAGGATATTTCTAACACACAGCATGGACATACCAAGAATTACACCCCAAAATGCTTTCTACTTGTCATGCCACTTGGGGTTAGGTGACAGATGTGTACCACTGGGGTGCGAATCGCACTGCTGAAGTGCAAAGCGCACCGCTAAGGTTGTGGACCTATAGCTGACTGCTGCTAATGAGCTGGTATGGGAAGATGGGCCCCTGGAGCACTGACACTGAAACACAGGGAACTAGTGCATCGGTTTCCCCAGGGCGCGGAGTGTAAGAGCCAGTAGGTATTCACCAGAGCCTCTGATGGTGAGGATGTACTGAAGCAGCAGCGCAGGAAGAGCAAGGATAGTCAGTGGCCTTAGCCAAAGCTCAGGGAAACAGACAGAGACAGACAGGAGAGCACACCAAGGTCGGGGAATCAAGCAGACTGGAGAAAAAGAGAACAAGCCGAAGGTCAGGGTATCAGGCAGGCAGGGATAGTCAGAACAAACCAAAAGTCAGTACACAGAAATAGACTCAGAGCACACGACAGGAACAACCACACAATGAAGCCAAACACACACAACATTGATCGGCAAGCAGGCTTTGCAACACATGGTCTTAAACAGTGTTCTCTCAATTGGAGACTAGGGTGGAGTTCACTGAGAGGAGATTACTTAACCCACAGGTGGTGATGTGCACTGCCTCTAGGCTGACACAACCAAGGAGGTAAGCAAAACAGACAGGACATGAATGTTACATGTTACTATGGGCTCATGACAGTAACCCCCCCCCCCCTTACGAGGCCTCCCCCTCCCCCACCTAGGCCCAGGCTTGGTGGGAAGTCTCAAATGAAACCTCATCAGGCAAGGTGCAAATACCTCAGATGCAGGGATCCAAGACCTCTCCTCAGGACCAAACCCTTTCCAATGCACAAGGTACTGAAGAATGCCTTTACAGAGCTGGGAGTCCAGGACTAGACTAACCTCGTACTCCTGACCATCCCCCGAGACCGGTACCATGGTAGTGAGAGGATGGGTGTCACAATCCTGGCAGTGGAGTCTGGTTTGTGCGGGGAACAACCTCTCTTATGACCCTGGTTCCAGAACCCCTGATAGAGCAGTCAGGGAGTGCTGGAGCACAGGGGAGCACGAGGGCTGGATTCAGACGCAGGTGATGGTAAGATGTCTTCCAGAAGTCCGTGCAAGACTGAGAGTAGTGGTTCAGGCCGGGTCGGCAACGTTCAGGCAAAGCGGTGCAGAGGGATCAGGCGGATGGATGGTCAGGCACAGGCAGGGTCGTCAGCAGGCAGGCAGCGAGGTACCGAGGGGTCAGGCAGACGAGTGGTCGATGACAAGCAGAGGTCGCTTCAGGCAGAAAGCACGGATGGCCAAGTCAAGCCGGAGTCACAAGAACAGGAAGTGCACAGGAAACAGGTCACTCGGGAACACGGATTTGCTGTAGAACAGACAGCACCTGCTACAGGGAGCAGGATGCTTAAACAGGCTGTTTGGCGCCATTAGCGCTCCCGGACAGTCCGGAACGGCCGGAAACTGCCATTTTCCTGACACTGCCCCCCCAAGGGGCAGCCACCGGATGCCCAACCGGGCACACTTGGCTGGGTTGCTTCTCCAGAAGGTGTTAAGGCATTCTTCTGCGTGGATGTTGTTTTCTGGCTCCCAAGAATTCTCTTCTGGGCCGAAGCCCCTCCATTTGATCAAGTACTGGATGCCATTGCCCCTCTTCCTGCAGTCCAAGACAGCCTCCACTTCAAAATCCTCTTCCCCATTGACCAGCACTGGTTCTGGGGGGTTAGTGCCCCGGCCCGTAAAGGAGTCTGGAACGACAGGTTTTAGCAGTGACACATGGAAGACTGGGTGGATTCTCAAGGTGTTGGGGAGTTCAAGTTCATAGGCCACCCTATTAATCCTCCTCTTGACTGAGAAAGGTCCATTGAACTTAGGACCCAATTTCTTCGACAGGGCGGCCATTTTCAGATTGGTTGTTGCCAACCAAACCCGTTCACCAGGTTCCAGGTTCAGCTCCCCCCTTTTTTTCTTGTTGAAAGTCTCCTTGTAACCCTCCTGGGTCTTGGCCATGGTTTCCTGCAGTAGCTTATTGTTATCCTCGAGGAATTTCACTGTGCTCTGTACAGCTGGCACTTGGCTTTCAGGGACTACATTAGGGATGAAGGATGGGTGAAAGCCGTAGTTCGAAAAATGGGGATTGCCTCGTGGCGGAGTGAACCGTGTTGTTATATGCGAACTCGGCCAATGGTAACAAGGAAGTCCAATCATCCTGTGAGAAGGAGGAGAAACATCACAGGTACTGTTCCAAGGTCTGGTTGGTTCTTTCAGTTTGACCATTGGTCTGCGGGTGATAGGCTGAAGAGAAAGAAAGTTTAATGCCTAGGGAGGCAAACAGAGACCTCCTGAACCTGGAGGTAAACTGGATTCCACGATCCGATACTATATTTACAGGGGCTCCGTGAAGCCTGACAATTTCTCGGACAAACACCTCTGCTGTCTCAGGTGCATGCGGTGTGCCCTTCATCGGAAGAAAATGGGCCATCTTTGTCAGCCTGTCGACCACTACAAAGATCGTGGAGTATCCTTCTGACAAGGGCAGTTCAACAATGAAATCCATGGCAATCATTGCCCATGGTTTCTCAGGAATAGGGAGTGGGTTTAGCAGCCCCCAGGTTCTAGTCTTGCTGTTCTTGTTCCTGGCACAGGTGGGGCAGGTGTTGACGTATTTTTTGCAGTCTCCATCCACCCGTGGTCACCAGAAAGACTGCTGAAGCAGTTCTGACGTTTTTCAGGTGCCGAAGTGCCCGGCCAGTTTGTGGTCATGGCAGGTCTGGAGGACAAACACTCGTAGGTCCTCAGGCACGAAAATTTTGTTACCATGCCGCAACAGTCCATCGTTCATTACTAACCCGTGGTCGGGAGGACTGGTGATCCCGGCTAGGGATCGTAGGATCCGGGATAACACATCTTCCTTGTTTAGTAAAAATTGCCGGGTTGAAGAATGGTGTCTGGTGGGATAGGACTTTCCGGGTAACAGAACATTCGGGACAGGCCGTCGGGTTTTGTATTTTTTGATCCGGGCCTGTATGTAAGGTAAAAAGGAAAATCTAGAGAAGAAGAGTACCCACCGGGCTTGGCGTGGTCTTAGTCTCTTCGCTGTCCTCAGGTACTCTAGATTTTTGTGGTCAGTGTAAATAAGGATGGGGTGAGCAGCCCCTTCGAGTAGATAGCGCCACTCCTCTAGTGCCGACTTAATGGCCAGTAACTCTCTGTCCCCGACGTCATAGATCCTTTCTTGTGCTGATAATTTATGAAAAAAGAAGGCCACGGGGTGCAGTGACACCTTGAGGCCATGTTTCTGCAAGAGGACAGCTCCCACAGTGTTTTGCGAAGCGTCCACTTCTAGGACATATGGCAAGGCTTAATCCGGGTGCTTCAAGATAGGTGCAGAAGTAAATAGTCTCTTAAGTTTCTCAAAAGCTGCCTGTGCTTCGCTGGACCACTGGAACCGGGTATTTTGCTTAGTAAGCTGGGTAATCGGTGAGAAGATGGCTGAGAACCCTTTTATCAATTTTCTATAAAAATTGGCAAATCCAACAAACCGCTGTACTCCCTTCTTATCCACCGGTACTGACCACTCCAGGATAGCAGCCACTTTCTGCAGATCCATGGTGATTCCCTTGACGGATATGATTAATCCCAGGAAGGGGATGCTGGATTGCTCAAATTCGCACTTCTCTGCTTTGGCATAGAGCCCATGCTGGCGGAGGCGACTTAATACTTTGGCCACATGTTGACAGTGTTTGTCCAGATTGACAGAAAAGATCAAAATGTCGTCTAGATAGATTTCACAAACTGGTTTAGGTAGTCTCCAAAGATATCATTCACAAAGTGTTGGAATGTTGCGGGGGCATTGCAGAGCCCGAAGGGCATAACCAGATACTCGTAGTGCCCGAACCGAGTACGGAAGGCCGTCTTCCACTCATCGCCTTCCCTAATGCGGACCAGATTGTAGGCACCCCGCAAGTCCAACTTGGTGAATATGGTAGCCGCTCCCAACCATTGGAAAAGTTCAGGTACCAGAGGAAAAGGGTAGCGGTTCTTCTCATAATCTTATTAAGTTCCCTGTAGTCGATGCAGGGTCGCAAGGAGTTATCCTTTCTTTCCACAAAGAATATTCCTGGTCCTGCTGGGGATGTGGACGGGCGGATAAACCCTTTCTTTAGGTTGTCGTCAATGTAGGCCTTGAGGGCCACCAGTTTGAGCTCGGAAGGAGCTCGATGGGGCAATCATAAGACCTGTAAGGTGGAAGCTTGTCCGTGCCCTTCTTAATAAACACATCCAAAAAGGTGTGGTATAGGGGTGGAATGGCCCGGCGGGTTCCAGGGTCTGGGTCAGAGTCCAGGCATAGCAGGATTGGGGCCGTTTCAGTGCCCGTTTGTAGGCAATGTTGCGCACAATAAGATGACTGGAACCTGACTTTACCCATGCTCCAATTTATGTCAGGATTGTGTGCCTGCAGCCACGGGAGGCCCAAAATGATGGGAAAGAGGGGAGGAGATGACATCCAAGTGCAGGAGCTCTTGGTGCCCGCTGGGCATGCTGCCAGGCAGCGGAGTGGTCTCATGAGTGACAAGTCCGGAGCTGATGGTAGATCCATCAGCTAGGTGCACCATCATCCGGTGTGCTTTGGGTTGTAGAGGAATCCGGTACTGAGCAGCAAATGTCTGATCCAGAAAACAGCTGCAGGCTCCGGAGTCTATGATGGCCTGAACTGGAATATTCCCATCTGCGAACTGCAGGGAAAGAGGTAGAGCCAAGTGAGTCACCCTTTGTGGTGGCACAGGCAAGACACTGGGTGCGACTGTAGGGCGCTTGTGCAGCTTGACTGGGCAGGTTCTGACATAATGTCCAGGTTCACTGCGGTGTTGCCTCTCTGCGTGAGAAAGAGAGGGGCGGAGGAGTCCGCGTTGCGCAGGATCAGGCAGTCCTGCAGGCGGAGGTCTTTGACTGGGGTCACTTGGCAACCGGGCGGAGTGTGCTGGGCCCCTGGATCGCTCGGCCCTGCGTTCACAGAAGCGCCTATTGAGCTGAATGACCAAGTTAACAAGGGCGTCCAAAGGACGGGGAACCCCCACTCGGGCCAGTTCGTCCTTTAAGGCCTTGGATAGTCCCAAATGAAACTGGTGACAGAGAGCCGCATCATCCAGTTTTCTGTCGGCGCTCCAACGCCGAAACTTGGCTGCATAATCTTCTGCCGTCCGTCGGCCCTGCTGGAGAGTGTGGAGAGCAGCTTCGGCCGAGGCAGCTAGATGGGAGTCCTCATACAGCTGGGCCATGGCGTGGAAGAACTGGGCCAAGCTTGACACAGCCGCTGCTTTTTGCTCCAGGAGACGGTGAGCCCAGGCCTGGGGATCTCCGAGCAGAAGAGAAATCACAAAGCCCACTTTGGTGGTCTCCAGGGAGAAGGTGTGGGGCTGAAGTGAAAAATACAGTTCACATGCAGTCCTGAACGCCCAAAACTTCCTGCAATCCCCTGAGAAACGTTCAGACATGGGGACCCGTGGTTCGGGTAATGGGATCACAGCAGCAGGTACAGTCTCTAGAGCTGGGGGCACAGCGAGTTCTTGTATTTGCTCCTTGAGCTGCGTGTAGCCCTCTTGTAGGCCCTTCACGGCTTGTGTGAGGCCGGCCAAGTGCTGGCATAGTTCATCCATAGGAGAGGGTCCCCGCACAGACTCTGTCATGGCTGTCTGTCACAATCCTGGCGGTGGAGTCTGGTTCGTGCGGGGAACAACCTCTCTTATGACCCTGGTCCCAGAACCCCTGATAGAGCAGACAGGGAGCGCTGGAGCACAGGGGAGCAAGAGGGCTGGATTCAGACACAGGTGATGGTAAGATGTCTTCCAGAAGTTCGTGCAAGACTGAGAGTAGTGGTTCAGGCCGGGTCGGCAACGTTCAGGCAAAGCGGTGCAGAGGGATCAGGTGGATGGATTGTCAGGCACAGGCAGGGTCGTCAGCAGGCAGGCAGCTAGGTACCGAGGCATCAAGCAGAAGAGTGGTGGAGGACAAGCAGAGGTTGGTTCAGGCAGAAAGCACGGATGATCAGGTCAAGCCGGGGTCACAGGAACAGGAAGTACACAGAAAACAGGTCACTCGGGAACACGGATTTGGGAGCAGGATGCTTAAATAGGCTGTTTGGCGCCACTGGCGCGCCCGGACAGTTCGGAACGGCCGGTAACAGCCATTTTCCTGACAATGAGAGAACTTATTGAGGACTAAAGGCTTCAGAAGGGAAACATGAAAAGAGTTTGAAATCCTGAGGCTTTTCGGAATCTGGAGTTTAAAACAAACCAGATTCAACTTAGCAATTATAGAGTACAGACCATTGAATCTTGGAGCAAATTTCAGAGAAGGTACCCTGAGCTTGATGTTCCTGGTAGAAAGCCAGACCTTGTCTCCAATCTGTAGAGATGGTGGTTTATGCCTGCGACGGTCGGCAAAGCCTTTAAAACTTATCAGCTGCTGCTCGGAGGGTATCATGAACCTCACCCCAAGAGAGGACCAGAAACAAAAGCTTGTTTTAGATCATAGAACGCAGCGACAGCTTCAGGAGGCCATTCCATGGCATTAGCACCTTTCTTGGTCAAGCAATAATAGGTGCAGAAATAGAAGAGTAGTTATTAATAAATTGCCTATAATAATTGGAGAACCCAAGAAATCGCTGTGTGGCCTTGAGGCTGGTAGGAAGAGGCCAGTTGGTAATGGCCGAGACCTTTTCGGGATCCATACGAAGACCTAAACTGGAGAGACACGACCTGGTTACCCAAAGATATTCCAAAAGAGTTTCAAGAACCTAGACAGGCTACTACAACTACTACTGGGTCACTCTTCTCCCACAGGGGGGCAGCCCAGGATAGAGCCTCGCCGGACAAGAGAGAGATAATGTAGGCCACTTTAGCCTGATCCGACGGGAAGTTTTGAGGCTGGAGCTCAAAATGAATGGTGCACTGGCTGAGAAACCCCCTGCAGGCCTTAGAGTCCCCAGAGTAACAGGACAGAGCCGGTAATTGCAACAGGTTAACGGCTGCGGTTGTAGCTGGAACCAATACTGCCGCAGGCTGTGGTTGAGGTTGTGAGACTGGAGGTCCTAGGGAGGCCTGCATCTGGTCAAAGCGGGACGCTAAATACTGTAGGAATCGCATCACCCGAGTCTGATTAGACTCCTGGTTTTCCAGTCTGCAGACTATGCCCTGCAGCGGATCATCTGCAGGTAGCGGCACATTAGCCGGGTCCATGGCCAATCAAACTGTCATGACACCTGGGGTCAGGTGACAGATGCACACCGCTGGGGTGCGGATCGCACCGCTGAAGTGTGAAGCGCACCGCCAAGGTTGGGAAGCGCACCACTAAGGTCGTGGACCTATAGCTGACTGCTGCTAATGAGCTCCAGCTTGTACGGGAAGACTAGCCCCTGGAGCACTGACACTGAAACACAGGGAGCTAGTGCATCGCCAGGGCGAGGAGTGTAAGAGCCAGTAGGTATTCACCAGAGACTCTGGTGGTGAGGATGGACTTGGCTGCAACTGGATCCAGGTCGCAGCCCCTGGGGTCCCCTAGCTCACGCTCGGCTGGCTACAGGTGGAAGAGAGGAAGAAACAGCGTAGGAACAGCAAGGATAGTCAATGGCCTTAACCAAATATCAGGGCCACAAACAGACAGGGACAGGCAGGAGAGCACGCCAAGGTCGGGGTATCAAGCAGACAGGAGAAGCAGAGAACTAGGCTGATACAATCATGGAGGTAAGCAAACAGACAGGACATGAATGTTACTATGGGCTCGTGACACTACTACTTCTCCTAAATATGGCTGTAGCCAGGAGTTCATAAATATTCCTCTGGCATACAGACAATTGTGTTCATTGACTAACATGGGGAACTCCCTCTAGTGTTCGTTTGTGGAATAAGACTGTAATTACAATGAAGCATTGTGGGAGTTGTAGTGTGGAAAGAAGACAAAGTCAGCAAAATCTTATATGAAGGACTCCATTTCCCATCAGGCTGTGCTGCGCTGGAGACTTCTGGGAGGTGCAAAGCATTGTGGGAGAAACTTATTTAAGTGGGAGGAGGAGCTGAGAGTAGCCTCTTGGAAAGCGTGATTGATTAGTAAGAACTCTCTGAGCTAGAACAGGAGAATTTAAATAGAAGTTCATAGTTACCTAGTGAACTCATATAATTGCTAATTGAATATATTTTATTTTGCATTATTGAACGTCATCTGAATAATAATCCATTGAGTGGTACCAATTTACCCTTTGGGTCATCTGTTTGGCATAGGGCAGGGGTAGGCAACCAGTTGCCCTCCAGCTGTTGTGGAACTACATTTCCCATGAGGCATTGCAAGGCTGGCAGTTACAATTACTCTCAGAGGCATGATGGGACTTGTAGTTCTGCAACAGCTGGAGGGCCCCAGGTTGCCTACCTCTGGCATAGGGTATTACTGTGTTATTTCCCTTTTCAGCTTTAGTAGAGATTAACAAATCATCTATTTTCCAGTGAACCCTTGGGTATTGTTTAAACTCAATTGGAGGAACTGTATTCTTTTCAACTGTCGTTGTTTTTGGAGAATACAGGGAGTGACGGAAGTTAACCAATTATTTACTCCCTTTGTTCACTAGAACCATAAGTTTCACTTGTTGATGTTCAGTATTATGATATTTCTATTACTTTGAGATTGTTATTTCTTTCAGAAATAAGAGTTAAGTAAACATTTATAACTCTATCTGTTTTGTGGTCTCCATTACTCAAACAGAGTATTGCTAATGGAACCTTGCAATATGAGTGAACCCAGAGTGTCACGGGTGGTGGAGGACTCTAAGAATGAGGAAATCCAAGGGGGAATTGATTATTTAAGCAACTCTCAAGTGGGCAGCCCTACATGGCGATACCACATGTGTGAGACTTTTTCACAGCCTAGCCACACAGAGGCCCAACATCCGAGGAGCACCTTCAGTCGCTCTAGGGACTAATAAATTACACATCTAATTTCTCCTGACAACCTATCATATTTTTGAAGGCCTTGGAGCAACAGGACAATGGAAATGCCCACAAAATTACCACTTTTTGTAATGCAAATACCCGAATATAATTTATGAGGCATGAGGGGCAGGTGGAGCAGGTGTGGTGAGAGCCAGGTGGGCAGAGCAATGATTGTTAGAAAGATCACTTGTATATTTAGGTATCTAAGCCAATGCTTGCGTAGCCAGCCACCACTCAGACTCCCCGCTCTGTCAGTGGGCATTTAAGAGATCTACTGATCCCTGTCCCTGTCACTGGGATCAGTAAGATCTCTTATGCCCATGGTAGCCCAGCCCCCTCACAGTTAGAACACGCCTAGGGAACACAGTTAACCCCTTCCCTGCCCCCTGCAGGCTAACCCCTTCACTGACAATGACATTTATACAGTAATCAGTGGATAGTTACGTTTTTAATCACTGTATAATTGTCATTGGTCCCAAAAAAGTGTCAAAAATGTCCGACATGTCTGCCCTAATATCAAAGTCCCGATAAAAATCACAGATCGCCACCATTACCAGTAAAAACAAAAATAAATGTAAAAAACTCCAGATATGAATTCTCATGGTTTGTAAACGGAGCAACTTTTGCGCAAACCAATCAATAAACGCCAATTGCAATTTTTTTTTTCTTACCAAAAATATGAGGAAGAATATAAATCGGCCAAAACCAATGAATAAATTTGTTTTTTTTTCATATTTTTTTTATTTGCATTTTAGCAAAACGTAAGAAATATTGTTTTTTTTTTTGTACAAAATTGACGCTCTTTTTTTGTTTATAGCGGTGATCTGAAATGACGCAGAGGGGATCAAATACCACCAAAAAAAAGCTCTATTTGTGGGAAAAAAAGGATGCAAATTTTGTTTGGGTACAACTTCGCACGACCGCACAATTGTCAGTTAAAGTGACGCAGTGCCGAATCGCAAAAAGTGCTCTGGTCCTAAGGTGGAAAATCCTTCTGGGGGTGAAGTGGTTAAGTAAGTGTGCAACAGAAGTCAACCTATTTGATTGGCTATTCTCCATAATACGGCAGGCAGGGAGAGTTACCCATAGACAATGCAGAAGCTGTCCAATCTGGGTGAAACTGGGTGGACCAAGTAAGGATCAACAAAGGAGACCTTTTGTGCTCCGATGCCAAGTTCTTATATGTTACCACCAGAGGGTAGCATAAGACTGAATGATTAAGACCCCGAGATGGAATGAAAGCTGTCATGCCCAGCACAATACCTGCTGTATCAGGACTAAAGTTCTGCATTCTTTTACCTGTGATACACAGCTTTCACATTTTATGTTTTGAAGCTCGGTCTTTTAAAAATAGATATTTGCCTTGATACATTGTAACAAAAATGAAATACTGGCTTAGGTGATGCTGACATATAGCAAGATGATGGATATGATGACGAGCAAGTGTTTTTTTTTTTTTTTTTTGCAACCAGTTTAATCCAGCTAGTATCATTACCTAAAATATTTTTTTTTTATTGAGTTTTTAAAAGTTGAAATCAGGGAGTATCTTCTCTGTAAAGTGATAGGCAGTGGGGTTGCGGAGGTGATTTACTGATGGAGGGTTGCTCCGAGTGGGATTTGCAAGTGTGCTGGTGGTCAGCAGTTGCCAAACAGAAGGCACAGGGTGGGGCAGTGACTCTGGGGGCTGATTTACTAATGACACATCTATACCCTTGACCAGGGCTGCTGTTAGAAATCATGGGGCCCCCATGCAGCCTACTTGACAGGGCCCCCTTCCCCAGGCCAAAAGTTACTGCGGACATAAATTTATTAGTCCCTTTCTCTGTAGCCTCAGCTGCACAGATGAATGAATAGGACGCACTCCAATGCTCCCTGCTAATTCATAAACAAGCATAGTAAACCCAGTTCAGCAATGATTGGACACAGTAGTGATTGGTACAAATTACCTATTGTGTTCGTTCAGGAATAGAAGGGGCCATTAAATTACATATTTATCGGCCATTTTCCCCACATCACATCCCAAAACATCTCCATGTGTGCAGCTGCCGGCAGGAGAAGAGAGGAGGGAAGCCAGAAGCACTGCAGAAGAAAGGGGCACACAGGGGGGCCCGGACATCAGATGGAAGGGGTGCATGTAATAGAACCAATCCCTTTGCAGTGCAGCTGGAGGGAGAAAGAAGCTGGAAGTACTGCAAGGGGGTTAGGGGACAGAAGAGGATCGGTGTCTACAGTAAGGCAGCACAGCCTGGACCTCCTTAGCAGGTGCCCGGGTCCCCCTTTTGAACTGATGGGGTCTGAACCCAGTATAGGAGGGCTGGCTGTATTGCCTTATCAGAGGACCTACCCGTGACAATGATTCCCTAGAGCAGCCTTTCTCAACCTTTTCAACATCGAGGAACCCTTAAAATTATACTCCGGTCTCGGGGAACCCCTGCTAAAAATTTAAAATCTACAGCTCACGATACATTAGAGTGATGGTCAATGGGAAGAATGCTCCTTACACTTATGGTCATTGGGAAGAATGACCCCCTTACAGATAGCTAAAAAGATCAATGGTGTCACTGGGAATTTATCTGAGAGGTAGAAATTGACCATTGCTCAAGGAACCCCTTGCAACCTCTGGAGGAACCCTAGGGTTCCACGGAACCCTGGTTGAGAAACCCTGCCCTAGAGAGCTGCTGAAATGTTTGGATTTGATTGATTCTAATGATGATCCGTCCCATAACTGGACCCAACAGCACCCTGACACACCAGTGACAGCAGAATGGGCTTAATCTTTAGCAGGAATAATCCCTGTAAGGGAAGCACTGATTAAACATACTGGATATTGGCAGGATTAATACATTACAAGACTCCAAAATATCCATAGGCACACTGAACACATGAGGTTCATTTCCTTTCAGGCCTGGTTCACACCTATGCATTTTTTGTGCTTTTTGCAGAAACTCACTACAGTCCATTTAACATGGTCTCCTATGGGACAAGCTCACATCTATGCTTTTTTCAGCCACTGCATTTTTGGAAAGGGTCAGGGACTCTTTTAAATGCAAAATGTGTGCTTTTTTTTTTTTTTTTTTGCTTTTTTCTTCCCTATGACTTCAACGGAGAAGCTGCAGAAAAGCACATAGTGTTTCTTGTGGTGCTTTTTTGCCGCTATTTGCGTTTTTATGCTTTTTTTGGCCAATTTGTTGTTGGGCAGATTTAAAAAAAAAATACAAAATGCAAATCAGGACAAAATCCGCTGCAAAAACGTTTTTCTTCGACTTCTCCATTGAAGTCTATGGAACTAAAAAAAAAAAAGCAGTTTTTGCATTTTAAAAAGTCCCTCACCCTTTCCAAAAACACAACGGCTGAAAAAAAGCATAGGTGTGAACGTGTCCTGTAGCAAACCATGTTAAATGTATTGTAGTGCGCAAAAAATGCATAGGTGTGAACCAGGCCTAATTCCCTGTAAAGGGCTCCACCAGAAAACACTAGACAATGATAGATTAACAACCCTGCATCAAATAACAGCAGCAATCATTTAATGAATGTTTCTGAGTTGTGAAGGAGAACGCATGTAACCAATGGCCTACCTATGATGCTCAGTCCCTATCTAGTTACTGGCCAGTGGATCAGGCTGGTGCAAAGTCTACACTTGGATTCCACGTTGGAACGCTCACCTTCCAAATCAAGGGTGTTTTTAGGTCAATGTTCCTTTCCTCCTTCTCCCTTCCCTCTATTGGCACCTATCTATCAAGGCTAAGGTCAGGGGCATCGCCAGGGTGTGGCTATTGAGACTACAGCTCCAAATCGAATGGCCATAGCCCCGAGTGTTGGGATTCCTAACATGGAGCAGCGAGAGGGCGGCTTGATGGAGCCACAAGCAGGCGGCTTGATGGAGCCGCGGGCAGGTGGCTTGATGGAGCCACGAGTGGGCGGCTTGATTAGAGTTGCCACCTCATCCCTTTAAACCCGAACACATATGAATTACATGGGTTCTGAGGCTAATTTAATGCAGATAAGGTACCAAGTGAGTTTAATTACCACCTTCATCAGCCACAGAACCTGTTTAATTAATATGTGTTTGGGTTTAAAGGGATGAGGTGGCAACCCTAGGCTTGATGGAGCCGTGGGCGGTGGCTTGATGGTTAAACTTTCTGGAATACACATATTGCTATTGTGGTGTAGGATCTGGGCCTGGTGTCCCTCCATCTTTCTTTCATCCCTCGTTCATCTCAGACTCGAGCCACACCACCTTAAGCCATGGCCCATTTAAGCCACGCTCACTATTTCGTTTAGACCATGCCTCATTTTCGCCGCGCCACATTTCTTCGGGCTGAGGCCCCTGGACTTTTTCCCACCTAGCAAAGCCCCTGGCTAAGGGGGACAAAGGATTCTGTGGTGTATTGGTGATAATGCTCTGGACTGTGTGGCTCCAGTTAAAGGGACTGCCCTTGCACAGTAAATATGCTGTATTTCATTTCTAAATCAAGCCCACCGAGCCTATTGTCCTGCAGTCTGTGAGAACTTTGTCGCCTGTCTTATGTATTGTAGTCTATGTATTGTAGTAGTTGGTTGAACTGGATGGACTGGTTTCTTTTTTCAACCAGATTAACTATATAAATATGTTTAAAAAAAAAAAAAACTTGCAAGGCAATGGCATAATGTGCTAGTATGCACAGCATACTAGCACATTATGAAATACTCACCTTAAAACGAAGCCCTCCAGCACATAGTCTATCCCCCCTTCAATCCATCACGAATGCTGCTGCCAGACTCATCCACCTTACAAATTGCTCTGTGTCTGTTACTCCTGTCAATCCCTCCACTGGCTCCCGCTCTCCCAACAAATTAAATTCAAAATACTCACAACTTACAAAGCCATCCACAATTTAGCGCCCAGCTACATCACCAGCTTAGTCTCAAAATACCAACCTAATTGTTCTCTTCGTTCCTCCCAAGACCTCCTGTTCTCCAGCTCCCTCGTCATCTCCTCCTTTGCTCGCCTCTAGGACTTTTCCAGAGCCTCTCCAATCCTATGGAACTCCTTACCCCAACCTGTTTGATTATCTCCTACTCTGTTAGCTTTTAGACGATCCCTGAAAACCCTTCTCTTCAGAGAAGCCTATCCTACCCACACCTAACAACTAAATCTTCATTTTCTTCATCAGCTCATCCCCCACAGTTATTACCTTTTGTTTCACTTGACCCTCCCTTCTAGATTGTAAGCTCTATCGAGCAGGGCCCTGAGATTCCTCCTGTATTGATTTGTATTGTAAATGTACTGTCTGCCCTCATATTGTAAATCGCTGTGCAATCTGTTGGCGCTATATAAATCCTGTATAATAATAATGTAATAATATTGAAGTGAAGATAGCTTTACCCCATTCAGTAATGACTTTGCACAGTAAATATGCTGTATTTCATTAGAAAATCAAGCCCATTGAGTCTACTGAACTGCAGTTTGTGGAAGCTTTGTCGCCTGTCTTATGCCATGTATGCAGTGTTGCCAACCTCCAGCAGCGTTTTTTACCGGCAAAACATAGAACATTTACTGGTGGAGCACATTTTTTACTGGCAACTTGAAAAATAATAGAACTCTTATTAGAAACAAAGACAACTGATATTTAAACACAACATGGAAACACTGACAATACCCATATCAAGTAATTTGCCTGGTTTGCACTTAAAAGTCAGCACGGCATTACAAATTATCAGACCCTGATATTTATAGACAGTTGCAAAAATCACTGATTTTTACAAACTGTCAGTAAATTTACTGACGGTTGGCAACCCTGTATGTATGTAGTCATACAGCACAGCAGGGGTGGATGGTCACAAGAGTATATGTAACACTTTACAAATCTTTTGGCAAATAAAACAGTTCCTGTCTGCAGACAAGGGTGCATGTTATCCCATGACTGGTTTTGAGGACACATCTGTAACCCTAACACGGTGCTGATAATTGAAATCTTAATATGGGTCATTTATGAGCTTATCTCTGTGTGCAGAGTGACTGAGCCAGTAAGCAGGCCATATCAATGATTCATTGTCAATAAAGCTGTCGCGATCCAACATCCCCTATCTACCTTTTTGCCTGTTTGCAGGGCAATGTTCTGTGTTCATTGTAATAATTATTTCTAACAAACAAGGCCTTTCAGTGAAGTAGTGATTCCATTATCTTTACTTTACTAAACAGTCACTTCTGCAAATCGAGCAGCACATCCACCCTGGAATGGCATGCCTATCATACCAGAGCCACGTTTTAGTCCCATCTTACTAGAATTCCATTCCACTCCATTCATTTTTTTTTTTATCATTGTGTAGCGGTACCCCCATAGGGGCTGCTGAATTTTGTGGTCCACCTGTCACCCCTGCCCAGCCAGTCACACTTTTCCCAAACATCCAGAGTCATAAAACCAGTCAGTGCAGTTTGTTTTGTTTTGTTTTATTTGAGGGGATTTAACTTGGATGGGGCTTAGGAAATATGGGATGCCCAGCAGATTGCAAAAATTGGTTGCGGCAAACTATGTATGTACACTCCCTGTACATACTACTTCAGTCTCCTCCAGCACATTCCTTGCTTGCAGATTATTCCTCTTCCTTCATCCTGTACATCACTTTACTCCCAGGAGCAGCTAGCACAAAGTGGTTAGGCCTGATCCTGACTTAATCAGGCCTTAGCAACTTCCTTTTGCAGGCAGGGGCCGCGGACCCCTATGGTGTAGCAATAGAAAGTTCTGGTGCTAGCTGTCCTATTAGTGGACTACTGATCCCAGCTAGTCCCCTCCTGGCTGCAGCTGCCTAACTCCACTGCCCATGACATTGCAATCCTCACTGCTGGCTCTGCGCCCATCTCAGAACTCCCAGGTATGCCCCCCCCCCAGTCCTCCGGACTGCACGTGTCACTCACCAACCCAACTGGCTGTGACCGGTGATTCCCTCCTGGAGACCTGGCTGGCAGCACCAGCTCTTGCTGTCTCCCCTTGCTCCTCCCATCTGGAACCTCCATGCTTTCCTGAAGGGCTCCGTCCTGCACCCGAGCCCCAGGCCCAAGGCCACCCCCCCCCAGAATGGGGGGCTCCCCCAAAGGCCCCGACAGCCCGGCACTCAATCTCCAGTTCTTCCACCCAAACTTTCCTCCCCAGCTGGGCTGAACCTGAGTATTTGAAGAGGCCTGCCCCCCCCCCCCGTCCAAGTTGGGGATTGGTCAGGGCTTCCCAGAATACCCCAGACAGCTCCACCTCTCTTCCCCTCCTCCCCTTCTAGCACCTTCTAGAAGCAAGCTCCCTCCCCTCCGTCAGATTACACAGATCAGAGCCACAGCCATTGGCAGATAATTGAATGCTGGTTTCCCAGGAGGATGGTTTGACAGAAGTCGGCCTAACGACCGACCTGCTTCTGTTGAACAGAGAGTGGTACACATGTACCAAAATTTGTCCACTTCTCGCCAAACCAAACAAATTTGACTATGCGCATACCCAACACAATGTCAGGGGTGGAGAAAACAAAATGCTGGACGGCCGCACATTATGCAATCACCTTTATTGTGGAAAAGTCCAAACAGTACATAGCGTACATAAAAACATCAAAAGTAGGAACAGCAGCAGTGGGAAGGGTAAGCTAACAAATTTCACACCAAATCACTGGCGCTTAATCATAACCGATGCTGTCAGGGGTGATTAGGAAGGGAACAGAATCAAAGACATAAACAGAAATATTTGACAAAAATTGGCAAAATGCAAAATGCTGCTGTGCGGAGACTAGAGAAAAAAATACAGAATGGACAGGCTGCATGTAATTGGATCTCACTTCTGCTCACTTACTGTTGTGTAACCTTTGTGTGACTCATTTCTCTCCATAGACTACAAATATCCCATTATTCTGTTTTAATGTATGTTTACCAGATAGCAGAATATGCATACTGAAGGATATATACTGTGTGGGGGGGTTAGCTCCATGGGGATCACTTTCCCTGGGAAAAAGGCAGTCCAAACGGCAGGTTTGGTTAAAATCTGGCTTTTTCCAGGTTTATTAAAAAGGTTGCATGTAGAAATCAAATAAACAAAAACAGAAAATAAATCCTCGCCATCCAGGCACTAACTAAACATTTAGGTTTTTCCTAACTGAGCGGTGAAGGGCTTCTCCCAAACACCCACAAAACCTAGACAGTGCAAACCTTTTGTCTCAGTCCATAAGCAAACTTCCATGTGTCAGCTCTCTCAGGTTGATTGCTCCTGAGTCCCAGGCCAGAGCAAAACTCTGCTCCCCTCCTGATTATTTAAACCACCTGATGGTGGACTCCAGTAGACCACAAAATCTAGTCCAGAACCAACCCTGCCAAGGTGGCTGGTAAAACCCGGACCGGATTCCACCTTAGTCCACTGAAAATTAACGCATGCGAGGCGAGGCGACATGTATCGTCGATTCATCACCTCGCCTCGTATAACGTTACAACTGTTAACAATTTTTAAAAATTGGCTTGAATTTGAACCCTTTGCAATGTTTTCTTTTTTTTGCCCACACTACTGTTTGAATTACACTTCTGATGTATAAAAATGTGAGACATAATTTGAGAGTAGAAGCCAAAACAGCTGACAATACTCTTTCCTTATTTATCTCTGTTCAAAATCTTTCCGGTGAGCTGAAGGATGGATGGAAAGATGCAATCACAGCGATACGCTGCAAGCTGTATAGAGAACCGACATGACAAAAGAGGTGATGTGACGGCAGCAGATTGAGGCGGCCACGGCAGAAGCTCTATATGTTCTGCTGCAGATGATGAACTTGTTCATACACACGCTTCTTCAACAGATGGTGGGGAATGTGAAGAGGGTGGAGGAGACGGCAGGCCTAGACGGCTGCTTGGCCTTCCAAAAACACAACCATGTCTCTGTCACAAAGAAACCAGATGACATCTGTCACCGTCTTCTGACAACGTCCCTTCCTAACAAGGACAATGGCCTGCATCCCAATTCACTTGACACACTGGAATTATAAAATTGAAAATGTAATGCAAGAATCTACTCTGTGTTGATGAATGAACATTCATGCACAAACCAGCATAGTAGAAATACAACATGTATGTGGTAAATTCAGAAGATCTATGTGAGAAAATCTTTAGCAAATTAAAAAAAAAGAACAATAAATTACCTAATTATATAGGGAAATTAAAACGTTGCATGTGTTGGGCTTTTTGAGGGGACATTTTTGTGTTTCATATACACTAATAACATTATATTAAATAAAAAGTGCAGATTTTAAGCTGAACTCTACACACATAAAGAGAAACAAGATGTAGCACCCTCCTAGGTAGGTGCTAGAAGAGAATATAGTTTTTGGTCTTTCTCCTTCCCAGGGAGATGGGGAGGTAAAACTTATAGTGCTCTCTGCCTACAAGGGAGCAGGATCTATTGGTTAGGTCTGCTCATTGTGCTCAGGTGCAGCTCAGCTTGTTAGACTGTCCCCCATTGATCCAATAGGGAGGCATATTGGACAGTGGGAGGGGACCTGACAGGTGAGTTCACAGGCTTTGTTACAGTCCTGGCAATTGGCAGAGGAAAAGTGCTGCATTGCATGCTGGGATATTGTATAAAAGCCCAGGGGACATGTGCTCAGAGTTAGTTGAGTCAGGAAACAGTCCAGGAGGGAGGGGACGGCTGCCCTCTCCTCCGCGGAGGTGGTCATGCGGCCTTGGATGGTTGACCCAAGGGCCTAGAGCATGCGAAGGCAACCTGCAGCCCTCCAACTGTTTCAGAACTACAAGTTCCATCATGCCTCTGGGAGTAATTGTAACTGCCAGCCTCGCAATGCCTCATGGGAAATGTAGTTCCACAACAGCTGGAGGGCCGAAGGTTGCCTACCCCTGGCCTAGAGAGAGAGGAGCTGAACCCAGAAGTCCTGCAGAGCTGACTGGAAGGGAGACGCCGGCAGGGATCTGATTTTGCCTACAGCGAGTATAGATCTGTGTCTTTGGGGCCTGTCGAGTGAGGGACACCCCCTTCAGTTAGAAGAGTCAGTGGATGGGTGACAGCAAGAGAGTATCCTGAAGACAATGTAGTGCATCAAGTCTGCGGCTAGTGAGACCAAGAAGACTTCATTCCTCCTTACATGTGGCAGTATGTTAAAAGCAGTGTGATTGCTTCCACAAATAATCCGGTGAGGCCAAGTGAGAGTTTTCCTTATCCACTGTGAATAGTTCCAGTTGGTGTATCCCACTAATCCCTTCTCCCATCCAAGTTCCAAAATAGTAAACAAAAGCACAAATGCCCTGGATTGGTCATTGAGTAACGAGCAAGCGGGAGTAAGGGTGGAACAAATGGAAACCCCTAGCAACCAAGGTGGAAGCCCTTAATAACCAGCTGCAGGTAACCTGGGAGAGGTCTATGAAGTCAACACACAGCAAGCCCTACAGGGACAGTGCTACAAAATTAACACGGCTCTTTAATCAAGGGTTAACAATTTACTTGACCCTCCACTCCTCTGGCAGCTGGTGCATCCCCATGATCCGGTGGTGGACTATCCCTCACAGTCCTCATGTCCAGAGCAGGGCTACAGACCCTGCTCTGGTCTTGATGACATCAGGATCCTAGACTGGTGGAGTGTAGAGGTGCAGGCTCTGCGGGGACCGGTCTTGCTGCAGGGAGGAGCAGAGGATCAGGTAAGTAAATCTTTTTTTTTTTCGTTCCCCTAGACCAGGGGTAGGCAACCTGCGGCCCCCCAGCTGTTGTAGAACTACGTAATATTATGTGGTGGTAGCGCTAAACTGAATGTGTGAGAGATGTCCTGTGACAATACATATATTATGACAATATTTGTATAAGTAAGTATCACGGTATGTACAATTCAGTGATTATACTTCATGGTACAGAATGCAATACGTGGATTGATAATTGAACTTAAAATTCATAAGAAAGTATTCAACAGTATTTTAGTGCATAAAGTATTCATCAAAATTTTAGTGCATAAAGTGCAAAGTGTCCATTGATGGGAGGGGGATCCAAGTGCTGTATCCAGATAGTGAATCTTCAATAAATGGTGACTCTTCAAAGTGAATATTCAATGTGGTAGTATTAAAAAGGAACTCCAACTTCTGTCTGAGTGGAGGCTAACCAGAACTTAGAAGTTTAAACGCCTTGCGATCAATAAGGATCATCCAGCCGGGGACGTCAGGGTGGTTCGGGGAACTCTGGTTCATCAGTTCATCATTTTTTAGAGGCCTGATCTCATTTCCCATGAGGCATTGCAAGGCTGACATGTACAATTACTCCCAGAGGCATGATGGGACTTGTAGTTTTGCAACAGCTGGAGGGCCGCAGATTGCCTACCTCTGCCCTAGACAAAACGAGCAGGGCAGGCACATCCCCACTGCAATCAATATTTTATTCTTTGGGCTTCCGGATGTCACTAGACTTTCGGCTTATACTGTGATGATGCTTGCAGCCGCAGGCATCACCGTGGTATTGTTTTTTTTTTTTTTAGAGCTGGCGGTTGTCTCTCTTGTAAAAGCAGTCCTAGCATCTAACTAGCTGCTGGAGGCTGGACTGCTTTTACCAGCAGCGGGAGGGGACATGCCCCCCTCATACCGCCTTTCACACAAATAACATGTGACATAAAAGAATTTGCAACCCGCCACCATTTTATTGTGTAAGGCCTCTGCTATATAAGGTTTGGGGGTTCTATAAGGATTGACAAAGTGGAAGTCTACCTGTCTGTTGGTGGGTTGGTAGTAGACATGTGCACTGCCAAAAAATGTGTTAGTTTTTGTTTCAGTTCGTTTGTTTTTCAGGTCATTCCTTATTACAAATAAATTCGTACATTCAAAAATCCGAAAATAATGAAAATCTGAAATAACTAACTAATAATAACTATTGCTAACTATTAAATTATAGGTATTGGAATTTCCTTTCAAATTTGTCTGTTAGTGAACGTAACGAATACAAATTTATCTGAAGTTACGAATTATGTCAAATAACGAAATGCCGCATCTAAACAAATTGAATGTAATGAATTAATAAATAATAATACGTTTTTATTATTATTATTTATTATTATTAATTTGTTACATTCCATTCGTTTAGATGCAGCATTAGTTATTTCGGAAAATTCGTAACTTTGTATAAATTCGTATTTGATACGTTCACTAAGCCAGCCAAATTTGAAAGGAAATTTCAATACCTATAATTTAATAGTTAGTAATAGTTATTATTAATAAAAAAGAGTGTAGCGCTAAAATAGTGAAAAAATACTATAAACAATAAAAAGGTGTTATCAATAATAAATATTAGTTCATGATAAAAAAAAAACATCAATTAGACAACATGAGTCCATGTGTGAATGTTGTGACACTATGCAAGGCACCACAATGGACGGGCGATACTTGTCACCTCGCATGCGATCATTGCGAAACGACAAGCGGGAGTCTGGTTTTGCCAACCACCGTGGCAGAGCTGATTCTGGCCCAGACTTTCTGTGTTTATGTTTTGTGGGTGTC
The DNA here is from genome assembly GCA_018402905.1 of Glandirana rugosa. Taxonomy (NCBI): domain Eukaryota; kingdom Metazoa; phylum Chordata; class Amphibia; order Anura; family Ranidae; genus Glandirana; species Glandirana rugosa. Next base: position 53,361 of record BLSH010345391.1, on the reverse strand, counting down.
AGGGACAGCCCCACACTGTATAGAGAGGAACCTGATTGTTTAGTGTAGCGCCAGACGCTGTTTCTGTTTTGATCTTGCAAACCTCTAAAAATAAACCTGGCAAGACTAGACTTTAAAGAAACTGACATCCATGCTGAATCTTTTCCTCTGAAAAGTGATCCCCATGAGCTAATCTCCCACAATGTCATTCATAAGTTCACACATAGGACCCTGGATAATGCCCAAATAAAGTACCAAAAAGTGATTAAAGCGGAGTTCCACCCATTTAAAAGTCAGCAGCTACAAAAAGTGTAGTTGCTGACTTTTAATAAATGGCTACTAACCTGTCCCATGGTCCAGTGATGCAGCCGTCCGATACATCGCTCCTCTCCCCCTCCCCTCCACGGCGCCGGCATAGTAAGAGTGGCCACGGACAGTCACACACTGCGCATGCATAAGCTGCACTGCACGCTGTGAATGGCCAGGCAATCTTCTGGGAACCAGAAGATAGTTGGGAGCAGGGAAGGTGAACTTCCTTCCGGCTCCTCGGCACCAGGAGAGGAAGTAGGAGCTGGGTCCCCGCCCCCCCCCCAAAAAAAATGTAATCAGCTGCAGCAAGGTCCCAGAGTCAATGGATAGCTTGTGTCCAAAATGTTCTATCACCATACGTATCTTGTCAGTAGTTAGTTCATCATTTCTCAGAAGGCCCTTATGAATAGGCATCTGCACACAGGGTGGCAGGTGTGCCTGGGCACACCCTAATCACCCTGTACTGTGCAGATTCCTCCTACTGCCTGTCTGCAGTTTAAAGGGACTGGGGTATCTCTGTCCTCAGTCCCTTTCTCTGTCTCATAGGTGAGACATCAGGGGTCTGTTTAGACCCTGATATTTCACCAAAGCCCACCCCCCCAGCATGGCTCCTAAAAAAAATTGTAAAAACAATAATAAAATATAATATTGTGAAAAATTATTTTTAAAAAAACAAATTTTAAAAAGATAAATAAAATTAAAATAAACTACTGACACCGATCTCTGCCCTACTGACACTGCCCTCTGCTCTTCCAACATATACAGTGGGTATGGAAAGTATTCAGACCCCCTTAAATGTTTCACTCTTTGTTATATTTCAGCCATTTGATAAAATCATTTAAGTTCATTTATTTTCCTCATTAATGTACACACAGCACCCCATATTGACAGAACAACATAGAATTGTTGACATTTTTGCTGTGACACTGATTTATTTAACTCAGTTGCTGTCCATTTCTTCTGATCATCCTTGAGATGGTTCTACACCTTCATTTGAGTCCAGCTGTGTTTGATTATACTGATTGGACTTGATTAGGAAAGCCCTTAAAAAAAACATTGGAACCGGTCTAGACACGGAACGGTGTTAAGACAGAGACTCGAGAAGTCCGTCAAGGAAACTGGAGTACTAAGAGTAAACGAGACTGTACGTGACACTCGACATTCCAGAATATATCTGTCCACACACCGAAAGGATTAGTTCAGGTTAGTCATATTAGTTTGTGTCGACCTGAGTTTACTTCCACATCTTGGTAGAGTTCCTACTAGTCTTCTTTACCTGTCGTTGACTCAATTTATTTAGTCACAGTGTCGTTTTTACAGTTGTTAAGATACAACAAGACAGTTATACCCCACGACACACATGTAATTACTCCTTTTATTTACTTGAATTTAC
>BLSH010345391.1:37773-51560 GCA_018402905.1 Glandirana rugosa | reverse complement strand
GGTGTTTTTCAGCTGCAGGGACAGGATGACTGGTTGCAATCGAGGGAAAGATGAATGCGGCCAAGTACAGGGGTATCCTGGACGAAAACCTTCTCCAGAGTGCTCAGGACCTCAGACTGGGCCGAAGGTTTATCTTCCAACAAGACAATGACCCTAAGCACACAGCTAAAATAATGAAGGAGTGGCTTCACAACAACTCAGTGACTGTTCTTGAATGGCCCAGCCGGAGCCCTGACTTAAACCCAATTGAGCATCTCTGGAGAGACCTAAAAATGGCCGTCCACCAACGTTCACCATCCAACCTGACAGGACTGGAGAGGATCTGCAAGGAGGAATGGCAGAGGACCCCCAAATCCAGGGGTGAAAAACTTGTTGCATCTTTCCCAAAAAGACTCATGGTTGTATTAGATCAAAAGGGTGCTTCTACTAAATACTGAGCAAAGGGTCTGAATACTTAGGACCATGTGATATTTCAGTTTTTTCTTTTTCAATAAATCTGCAAAAATGTCAACAATTCTGTGTTTTTCTGTCAATATGGGGTGCTGCGTGCACATTAATGAGGGGGAAAAAATGAACTTAAATGATTTAAGCAAATGGCTGAAATATAACAAAGAGTGAAAAATGTAAGGGGGTCTGAATACTTTCCGTACCCACTGTATATATATATATCTATATAGTCCGGATCAGTGTTTCTCTGTTTAGTGCTGCTGCATATAGCGTCCTTGTTCCTCGTGGAACAAGTCTAGTCTAGTGGAGTGGTAGTTACTTATTTGTCCCTTTGCGCATATTTTCTTTATTCCTAATAGTTATTAGCTAGTTATTATTTTGAATTTTCAGGTTTTTGAATTGTCTTTCTTTTAAATTTTCGGATTTTCATTCTAGTTTTCGGATTTTCGAATTTACGAGTTCCTAAATTTACGAATAATTAGTTAAAACGAGTTTTCGTTAATTCAAATTTTTCCCGAATTAACTAATTTGTCGAACTTCGTCGAAAAACGAATTCGGAACAAAACTAATTGCACTCGTCTAGTTGGCGGGGGTCTGGGTGCAGCTTACAGGCCAAATCACCAGTAGAGAGGAGAGCCCATAAGATTCAGCAGAAAAATACATTCTGAACGCTATTAAACCATCCAGTACATAGCAAGGTAAACAAAATCCCAAATAATCAGGGGTGTTTAATGCTGCATATTCTTTGGAGCAGTACAGGGTATGCAGCACAGAATAGGTTTACATTTTTTCACATATAAATTGGTTTGTTCTGTACTCTGCGGTTTCCATAATGACTCTATAAGAGGTTAAATGCCTAAAGGCATGAGCGGTCAATAACTGATTTACTTGCTCACTTACTTTTTGTGCAGCGCTCGGGACGAACGAATGGCCTTTAGATGTTTACAATAAGCCAGGTCACATGGGGGGGGGGGTCAAATAGTGTTTGGAAATTCAAGGGACAGCAGTGATTGTAGTAAAGTGTATTGATTTTTTTTTTTTTTTTGAAGTAATGGCAATGACACATCAAAATGGCAGAGAAATAAACACTTAATGACCCTATTGAGCATGCATAAATATAACACAGTATTAGTGCCAAATATCTGCTACACTGCTGCAAAAGCCGATACTTAAATCTTTATCTAGGCATCTATAGATAGAGACAGATATGTAATAAACATTTAGTGCAGCCGTGAGTCTAGCATACATTTATTGTATTGTGTAAGACGGGGAAGCTTTTTTTTGTCTTATGTCATTTACAGTTTCTCAGCTTCAAGAATAGTCAATATGGTTCTCTTAACCTGGATCTCCCAAACAACTATGGCTGTTCTAGGTACACTTACCACCAGGGGTCAAGTCCTGGGAAAAAAGTGTGGGAACTCATCCAAGATCCCCACCACCACCACCACCTATACTACTACTACCACATTGTGCATCAAGCCAAACCGGAGAAGTGCAGGAACGCCGTTCCCACGCGTTCCCGCAGGACTTGAGCCCTGCTTACCACACACTGTATATTAAAGTAGAACTTCTCGCAAAAATCATCCTTTTAGGGTCCCTCATTTCATTCCTCACATTTATAACCCCTATAATTGTAGCTGCAAGCATAATATTTGTTCACCCTACAACCTAAAAGTGTGGTTTGATTGCTAGTTGGACAAAAAAGGCAGCCACACAGAAATAGGGTCCTGGCATAGGCGTGCGCACAGGGTGTCCCTGTGCTGTGCAGATTGCCCTTGTTTGGCTGCTCAGTCCCTTTCATGGTCTCAGAAGTGAGATTTCAGGGGCCAGGGGTTTAGACCCCTGATATTTCACCAAAGCCCCCCCCCCCCTCGCCCAATGGGGCTCCTAAAAAAAATAAATTGTAAAATAATAAAATAAACATTTTTGTTAAAAAAAAAAAATGTAGAAAATACAAAAATGAAATTGTAAAAAAAGTAATAATAATATAAATATACCGTTTTCACGAATCTCTGCCCCACCAACATTGCCCATTGCTCTAAGGACACCGCACACTACCCTAATGCCATAAATATATATTATACACACAAACACACGTAAATAGGCTGCGCACACCTATGGGTCCTGGAAAGCAATTCAGTGGAGGCCAATTATGTTATCCCACTGGTACCCACCCCCCCTCTGTCAGAGCCTGGGGTTCATGGGTATTCTAGAAAACCAATATAAATTGAGCGCTACCCCCGTAGGAGCTGCTGTAGTTTGACTGGTTCTTTCCCAAAATTAGTGCAGAAGCAGCCAGGCACACAGCAACAGTCCATTCACTGGCTCGCTGAACAATTTATAGCAGGGGTCAGCAACCCTTTTCCACTTAAAGGCCGGATTCAATGTATGTGAATACATGGAGGGCCACATTTACCTGCTAATAAATTAACATTACACAGCCCCGGAACTTTGGTCCCCTTTACATTACACAGACCCCGCACTTCTGGCCCCCTTTATATTACACAGCCCCCTGCACCTCTGGACCCCTTTACATTACACAGCCCCCGCACCTCTGGACCCCTTTACATTACACAGCCCCCTGCACCTCTGGACCCCTTTACATTACACAGCCCTGCACCTCTGAACCCCTTTACATTACACAGCTCTCCCTGCATATTATACAGCCCCTCCAGCTGTGTAAGCATGGAGGGATGGGGTGCTTTCATTTCTATTTTATTTTTTTAATTACTTTACTTTAATTTATTACTGTCCCTTTGAAAAAAAAAATCTGATCACTTTTATTGCTGTCAGAAGGAATGTAAACATCCCTTGTGACAGTGATAGGCAGTGACAGGTACTCTTTATGGAGGGATCTGGGGTCTATAAGACCCAAAATCCCTCTTTTGCACTTAAAAGCATTTAGAACGCCAAGTTTGGCTGTTTTGAGTACTGTAATTTTTTCAAATTTGGCTTCAAGTCTTCTGTAAACCGGAAGTGCTATCATGATATCGCTTCTGAGTTACTAGATCCGAGACCCGATCAAAGCCGATTCGGTCTTCATATGGGTCTCCGGCTAGCCAGGAGACGTGCCGGTTGCTTGCTCGGGCCTCCTGGTGGGACGGGCGAGCCGCAGAGGGTGGTGGGAGGAGGGGGGGGCTTAGAGAGGGTGTGGGGTGGTATGGGATACTTCAGGAACACTGAATAAATAGCAAGACACACTTCAATTTGCTAAGCCTCCGTGAGCAGTCTCTATGCAAGAGCAAATAAAGACGACCAGCAGTGAATTCTTCTAGAAACTATCGCAGACAGAGCACCTACTGGCACTTTTACTCAAAGGGAGACAGCACACAGTCACTAATACCCTAAACTTTGGTCAGCTCTCACAATGGCACAGGATCACCCGGTGCCTCTTTTCAGTATCCACTGGACACTCTTCAGTGAGGGAGCAGTTAATGCTCACAATGTCACAGGACAGTTGGATGCCTCCTTCCAACTTCCAAGAGACACTCTTCAATGAGCTCTCTAGATCAGATCCTTAGGTGAAATCCCTTAATTAGTACCAGAAAGGATTTTAGAAATAGGTCCCCCAGCTATGCCATGGCTGGGACCACAATGAAAATGCAGCAACTTCAGTAGTCTGCCCAGAGGCGCAGAGCCCCTCAGGCTGGGGACTCCTCCTGCAGGACTGGACCCAGGGCTTAGACCAAGAATTTAGAACAGGGCTGCACCTATTTTTGTGCTCTTCTGCCATCTACTGGGCACACCTCCTCAGGGATTGGCTTAAGCCCCATAAATATTCAACCTGCCTATTTGATTTCCCAGTCCACTATGATTTTAGAATCCTCTAAAACAGTGGTTCTCCTCGGGACCCACTAACAGGCCAGGTTTGCAGGATAACTGAAATGCATCACAGGTGATATCATTTGCTGCTCGGTGATTGCAGTATTCTAGTCTGCATCTCCCCAAGGTAATACTTAAAATCTGGCCTGTTGGTGGGTCCCGAGGACCGGAGTTGAGAACCACTGCTCTAGAATGTAGGGGGAAGCAATCAAACCAGCAGCCTGTAAAACATAGAACAGTCTAAAGCAATCAGCAACTGCTTCATTGACTACAGAGGACCTAAACAGAACTAAATTTGCTTAGCAACCTTACTAGGAGGGTGCTACATAAAGATGGATTTAAGTTACAGTTGTGCTCATAAGTTTACATACCCTGGCAGAATTTATGATTTCTTGGCCATTTTTCAGAGAATATGAATGAAAACACAAAAACATTTATTTCACTAATGGTTAGTGTTTGGCTGAAGCCATTTATTATCACTCAACTCTGTTTACTCTTTTTAAATCATAATGACAACAGAAACTACCCAAATGACCCTGATCAAAAGTTTACATACCCTGGTGATTTTGGCCTGATAACATGCACACAAGTTGACACAAAGTGGTTTGAATGGCTATTAAAGGTAACCATCCTCACCTGTGATCTGTTTGCTTGTAATTAGTGTGTGTGTGTAAAAGGTCAATTAGTTTCTGGACTCCTGACAGACCCTTGCATCTTTCATCCAGTGCTGCACTGACGTTTCTGGATTCTGAGTCATGGGGAAAACAAAATAATTGTCATAGGATCTGCGGGAAAAGGTAGTTGAACTGTATAAAACAGGAAAGGGATATAAAAAGATATCCAAGGAATTGCAAATGCCAATCAGCAGTGTTTAAACTCTAATCAAGAAATGGAAAATGAGGGGTTCTGTTGAAACCAAACCACAGTCAGGTAGACCAACTAAAATTTCAGTCACAACTACCAGGAAAATTGTTCGGGATGCAAAGAAAAACTCACAAATAACTTCAGGACTCTCTGAAAACATGTGGTGTGGCTGTTTCAAGATGCAAAATAAGGAAGCACTTGAGGAAAGATGGGCTGCATGGTCGAGTCGCCAGAAGAGAGCCATTACTACGCAAATTCCACAAAGTATTGCACTTACAATATGCCAAACAGCACAGAGACAAGCCTCAAACCTTTGGCACAAAGTCATTTGGAGTGATGAGACCAAAATTGAGCTTTTTGGCCACAACCATAAACCCTACATTTGGAGAGGATTCAACAAGGCCTATGAAACACGGAGGTGGATCGCTGATGTTTTGGGGATGTGTGAGCTACAGAGGCACAGGAAATTTGGTCAAAATTGATGGCAAGATGAATGCAGGATGTTATCAAAAAATACTGGAGGAACATTTGCATTCATCAGCCAGGAAGCTGCGCATGGGACGTACTTGGACATTCCAACATGACAATGATCCAAAACACAAGGCCAAGTCGACCTGTCATTGACTACAGCAGAATAAAGTGAAGGTTCTGGAGTGGCCATCTCAGTCTCCTGACCTCAATATCATTGAGCCACTCTGGGGAGATCTCAAACATGCAGTTCATGCAAGACAGCCCAAGGATTTCCAGGAACTGGAGGCTTTTTGCCAAGAGGAATGGGCAGCTTTACCACCTGAGAAGATAAAGGCCTCATCCACAAATACCACAAAAGACTTCAAGCTGTCGTTGATGTTAAAGGGGGTAATGTAATAAGAACTGGGGTATGTAAACTTTTGATCAGGGTCATTTGGGTAGTTTCTGTTGTCATTAGGATTTAAAAAGAGTAAACACAGTTGACTGATAATAAATGGCTTCAGCCAAACACTAACCATGAGTGAAAGAAAATTTTTGTTCATATTCTCTGAAAAAATGGCCAAGAAATCATAAATTCTGCCAACAGGGCCGGCTCTACCACTAGGTGGAGTAGATGGCCTCCTAGGGTGCACTGCCGCCTAGGGTGCCTGGCCGCTGTTTATCCGTCACTGGCTGCTCTGCATTGATTCATGTCATCAGAGAGGAGAGGTGAAGGTGTATTTGATGGGCACAGGTGAGGATGTATTGATTGGCGCTGGTGAGGCTGTATTTGATGGGCACAGGTGAGGCTATATTAATTGGCGCTGGTAAAGTTGTATTTGATGGGCGCTGGTGAGGCTGCATTTGATTGGCGCTGGAGAGGATGCATTTGATTGGTGCTGGTGAGGCTGTATTTAATGGGCACAGGTGAGGCTGTATTGATTGGCGCTGGTGAAGCTGTATTTGATGTGCGTTGGTGAGGCTGCATTTGATTGGTGCTGGTGAGGCTGCATTTGATTGGCGTTGATCACGCTGCATTTGATGGGCACAGGTGAGGCTGTAATGATTGGCGCTGGTGAAGCTGTATTTGATGTGCGTTGGTGAGGCTGCATTTGATTGGTGCTGGTGAGGCTGCATTTGATTGGCGCTGATCAGGCTGGTCGGGGCAAAGGGGGTGGAGTCAGGGGTGTAGCCAAGGAGTGGGCGGCAAAATGAGGTTTCACCTAGGGTGTCAAAAATCCTTGCGCCAGCCCTGTCTGCCAGGGTATGTAAACTTATGAGCACAACTGTATGCATACTAGCAGTGCTTAAGACACAGTTTGTATGGTAATACTGTTTAAAAGTCAATGTTCTACATGCATTAAAAATTTTTCAATAAAAAATCATTGAACAGAAAACGTCAAACACAATTTGTTTTTTTTTTAACCACTTCCAGCTCAAGGACATCATATGACGTCATTAAATTTGAGTGGGGATATCTGAATGATGCCTGCAGCTGCAGGCATCATCCAAATATAATTTTGTTCAGCAAGCGATCCTGTGCACCGTAAGAACATTCATAGTGGCAATTCAGCCGCTTGATTGTTCTTACAGGCTGTCCCCTCCCGCCACCCTCCGGAAATTCTCCCGGCTCGCCCGTGAGATCTGCAAGTCGGAGAATGAATCGGCCGCCACCGGATGTTGAGCATAGAGATTTCTGGTGACCAGATGGTCCCCAGTCATCTCTATGATCTTCAGAGGCCCAGGCATGATGTTATGACGTCACGTCCAGGCCGGTGGAAGTAAACAATGCCGGGGACAGCCGAGACAGTTTTTTTTTTTTTTTTATCTCGGTCTTATAGACCCCCCAGATCTCCCCATAAAGAGTACCTGTCATGCACTATTCCTATTACAAGGGATGTTTATATTCTTTGTAATAGGAATAAGAGTGATCAAAAAAAAAATTAAAGAGAAAGTGTAAAAATAAATAAAAGTAAAATAAACAATAATAAAAAATAAAAATGTAAAGCACCACCGTCCCCGCATGCACAGAAGCGAACACATATGTAAGTCGTGCCCACATATGTAAACGGCATTGAAATCACACATGTGAGTGATCGCCACGTGCATTAGAGCAAGAGCAACTATTCTAGCATAAGACCTCCTCTGTAACTCTAAACTGGTAACCTGTATGAAATAGTTTTTTAAAAAAAAAAGTGTTTGAAAAATTGCTGCGCAAATACCGTGTGGTGTAAAAAGTTGCAACAACCGTCATTTTATTCCCTAGAGTCTCTGATAAAATATATATAATAAGGTTTGGGGTGCTGAGTAATATTCTAGCAAAAAATACTAATTTAAGCTTGTAAACAATAAGTTCCAGAAAAGGCCCGGTATGGAAGTGGTTAAATGAATAGTGAACTGGATTACAAAAATCTAAATGATTGTATGAGGTTCAGCTTTAGTGGGACCTTACATGGGTAGCTTTCTTGTATATAAAATATTTGATTAGTAAGGTGCGGTCTTATTTATACATTAAGGCAAGGGAAGGCAACCTGTGGCCCTCCAGCTGTTGTGGAACTATATTTCCCATGAGGCGGTTACAATTACTCCCAGAGGCACGATGGGACTTGTAGTTCTGCAACAGCTGGAGGGCCGCAGGTTGCCTACTCCTGCAAGGGAAGAGTATAAACCAGTGCCACCTGCTGGTGAAACGCGTCGGTATTTACCACCCCACTCATCTCACGGAGACCTTGTTCCACTCCAGCCGTCCCAGACCTGCTGTTTAGGAAGTGACAGGACGTCACTTCCTCTGCTGACCGAACACAGCGGTGCACCTTACGGCAGCCATCCGACCCTTCGTCCACGAATGAAGGCTCCACTGAACGAAGGCCTCCCAGAATGAAGGCTCCCCTGTAAGAAGACCACCGAACGAAGGTCCCTCGGCAAGCACTTCCGCATTGGTTTACAGCGAACTAAACGGCCGGTTCCCTTTGTTACTCGTACCCGCCCGAACGACCGGATCCACCGACCCCTGCAGATTACCAGTGCGATCAGTATCCTGTGCTACAACTGTGAGTACTTTAAAATAATTTATGTACGGATGGCACGCTTCATTTACTTTTATGTATACATTCAGGACTTCTACCTGCTTTGGCTCTCTACACCTGTTCATTTTACTCAGTATTCACATGGTGTTCTGACCTTAGATTTACCTCATTGGGAATTTCCTCTCTCCTTCCATTCATGAAATCCATATCGGACTGCATAGTTTAATTAGTATTTTCCAGAATATGCAATGTTCATGTGTGAAACCCCACTGATTGGAATCTGATCTTGGCCCTGGGATCCACAACATATTGTAATCCTCGGATTAAGGGGCAGACTCGATGGACTACTCAGTCTTTTTCTGCCGTCACTTTTCTATGTTTCTATTATACTAGCTCATTATCTGGCCATTCTGCATTGCTGGATCCAGGAACATATCTCAGACTTTGATAAAGATATTCAATTTTGTATCTGGACACCAGTCATTGCCAACTGTGTACTTTAATGTCTATTACTGGAGTGTGGCTAATTTTAGACGTACATATGGCCAATAGATGATCTGGATGTCCCCAGTATTGGCAGACAGCCGTTTACAGCATGCCACCTGAGTGGTTTCCCAGAATACATCTCCAAGCCCGATACTAGCACATTATACTATTATATATTTCTTCCATGATGTTGTTGGGGTGGATGTAGGAGGTGCTTTTAACCACTTCCCGACCGCCGTATGCAGAATGACGGCCGGGAAGTGGCTGAGTTATCCTGACTGGACGTCATATGACGTCCTCAGGATAACAAGCCGCCGCGCGCCCGGGGGGGCGCGCATCGCGGCGATCGGTGGTGTGGGGGGTCAGTCTGACCCCCCGCAATGCCGATCTCGGTAAAGTGCTTCGATCCAAAGCACTTTACCATGTGACCAGCCGTGACCAATCACGGCTGGTCACAGTGTAATACAGGAAAGCCGTTTATCGGCTTTCCTGTACTCAGGTCTGCAGACCTGATGAGGGGAGAGCCGATCGGCTGCATCCCTGACAGGGAGGGTTTGTGCTGATGATTTATCAGCACAGCCCTCCCTCAGATCGCCACCCTAGACTACCAGGGAGCCTGCCCAGTGATGTGCCCACCCAGGACCACCAGGGAGCCGACCAGGGACCACCAGGGAGCGATCTGGACCACCAGGGAGACCCCCCTAGACCACCAGGTAAGTGACATAGTGCTCAGGTCCACCTTCACTCAGTGCCACCTTCAGATGCCACCCTAGACCACCAGGGAATGAGCCCCTATTAATGTATATGCCCACCAGTGCCCACCAGTGCCCCTACAGGTGCCCACCAGTGCCCCTATCAGTGTATACCAGTGCCACACATCAGTGCCCACCATTGCCACCTACCAGTGCCCACCTATCAATGCCCATCAGTGCCACCTATCAGTGCCCAGTGCCGCCTATGAGTGCCAATCAGTGCTGTCCATTAGTGCCCATCAGTGCCGCTTAGCAGTGTCCGTCATTGCTGCATATCAGTGCCCATCAGTGCTGTATATCAGTGCCACCTCTCAGTACCCGTCAATGCTGCTTATCAGTGCCGCCTAACAGTGCTCATCATCGCTGCATATAAGTGCCTCATCATCAGTGCCACCTCATCAGTGCCGCCTCATCAGTGCCAATCAGTACTGCCACATCAGTGCCCGTCAGTGTAGCCTCATCAGTGCCCACCAGTGATGGAGAAAATGTACTTATTTACAAAGTTTTGTGACAAAAATAGAGAATTTTTATTTTTTTTTCAAAATTTTCGGTCTTTTTTTATTTGTAGCGCAAAAAATAAAAACCGCAGGGGTGATCAAATACCACCAAAAGAAAGCTCTATTTGTGGGAACAAAATGATAAAAACTTTGTTTGGGTACAGCGTCGCACGACCGCGCAATTGTCATTCAAAGCGCAACAGCACTGAAAACTGAAAATTGGTCTGGTAGTAAAGGGTTCTAAGTGCATAGTATTGAAGTGGTTAATGACAACGTTGTCAATTTTAATGTTTTCATGTCTTCACATTCACCGCTGTCTGTATTTTTGATTAATTATTTTGTAATAAATCTCCTGCACTTGCCATACTGCTGTTTCTCCCACGTTTTTGAACTGCCTTTAGGGTTGTCTCTATCAACCCATTCCCAGTGGTTTGTGCATAATTATCCAGTTCTTAGTGGTGAGATCCACCTCTGTAGAGGTGAGTCAGTACTCTGTGCATGCCCCAGCCTGTCGGCATCTAGGGCGTTTGGCCCGTATCCTTTCTTTGCCACTTCCCCAATTTTGTTATAAATACTCCGCCGTAGCCCAGTGGTGCCCATTGGCTACGGTGGAGTATTTATACTCCTCCCTTTCAGGAATGGACATTTTTATCTGGCTTGCGTCTCACTAGCAACAGCACACCTTTTGTTTAGGAGTAGTCTTTCATCTAAGGATTCAGGTACTATCCATGGCAGTTCTTTCTGCCTTTTCCAGTGTTTTTCTGGTGTTCAGTCTTATGCTTTTCACCTTCTACCATGCCTTTACCTTCTGCATGTCCTCATCATTCATCTTGTGTCACACAGTTGGATTAATGTGTCACTGCTCCTACTTTTCATCTGGTGTTGGTCTTTTCTACTTTACTACCTACCTTTACAACCTCTACACTTTCAGGACCATTCAATGGTTCCTTCCTCTGTTTTCCAGACATTTAACCCTTTAATATTTTTATATATTGTATATATTTTTGGTATACTTACACATCTTATGGGATAACAATTCTACTATATGGAATGTCTGGTGGGGATCACTTTTTTCGGTTACCTCTTTTTCACTGTCCGTTGCAGTGCCCTAGCTGCACCAGCTCAGCTCCTGTGCTGGATGATTTCCGGTGCCTACCTTCAGTTGGCACCGGAAATCATCGCATTCCCATAGTGAGCCTGTAAGTGTGGGTGGATGTTACTATACTCCCTCCTCTTTTTTTCCATTCTCCGTTGGGCCCAGTTTGATTCATTGTTTACATTTTATATACTTTAGGTACTTTTCGCATTAGCTCCTGATGAGTGGTAAGAACCATGAAACGCGTCCTTCTTTTGATGCTACACTCATGCGTTTAGAACCCAGAGCTTTACCAAGCCATCTGTACCACTTGGTTTGAGCTTACCAATATATATATATTATACCTCTATACTTGGCCACCAAGGTTTTAATGATTTTACTATCAGATATACTGCTAGCCACTATGTTCTTACTGTGTCCCTGTTAGGAAAAATAAGCTTGTTGCCAGCATTCTGGGCGTTTCCGCGGCGGTGCGCGCGCTCCTGTGCGCGTTTGCGCGCTCCCGTGCGCACGCGCCGCAAACGAGCAGCCATGACTGAGTCTGCGCAGGGAACACGCTCGGCTATGGACGACTTATGCGCTCATCTGGCTGGCCTCACTCAGGCCGTCAAGAATCTCCAAGAGGGATACACCCGGTTGGAAGAGCGAGTGCAGGAACTATCTACCGCCCCGACCTCCGGTTCCGCAGCTGCACGTACCATAGTGGCCCTACCTGCAGAGCCCAAGGTCCCACTGCCGGAAAAATTCTCTGGAGATCGGCGCAAGTTTCGGGTCTTCCGGAGTGCCTGCGACCTATATCTGGGTCTCCAGGCACGGACATTCTCTCTTGAGAGCACCAAGGTCGGATTTGTGATCTCCCTGTTGCAGGGTGAACCCCAAGCCTGGGCCCTCCGACTGTGGGAGCAGAATGCCCCCGAAGTTGCTTCCGCTGCAGCCTTCTTCCTGGCCATGGCGCAGCTTTATGACGACCCCCATCTTGCCATCACTGCGGAAGCCACCCTGTACAACCTCCAGCAGGGCCGCCGCCCTGTGGAAGATTACGCCGCCGAATTCCGGCGCTGGAGTTCAGACACCGCATGGGGCAGTGCGGCACTCATGTTCCAGTTTCGCATGGAGCTGTCGGACTCCGTAAAGGATGAGCTGGCCCGAGTGGGAATTCCTAAAACCCTGGAAGAGCTGGTCACCTTGGCCATTTCCATAGACCGGCGCATCAGACAACTGCGTCCCACTTGGATGCTCCCTCGGGTGCCCAGTTACCCGACTCCGCCGGCCTACCGGCCAACGACCTCCTCCTCCTCTCCTCCAGACTGCTCGGAGCCAATGCAACTTGGGGTGCTTCGACCATCACTCTCCAGCGAGGAAAGACAACGTCGGTTTCAGTTGAGTCTTTGCCTCTATTGTGGAGAACCTGGTCAAATGGTTCGGACATGCCCCGCAAAGCGCGGTAAGTGCTTATCTTCTGCATCTGATGTACCAAGTAACTCCCGTGTCCATCTCACCATCTTTCTGTCTCTGCAGCTTCTCGGAGGGATTATCACGGTGCCGGCAATCCTTGATTCCGGCGCCTGCAGCTGTTTCGTTGATCTGGATTTTGCGGCACAACACCACATCCCCCTGCTACCCAAAGCTCACAAATTAGTGATCCGCCTGGCCGACGGATCACACATCAAATCCGGAACCGTTACACACGAGACGGCCCCTCTGCTTTCCTGCACCCTGGATGGTCACAAGGAGCATCTGCGACTGGATGCTATTGCCTCTCCACTCTGTCCTATCATCCTGGGACTGCCCTGGTTCCAGGCTCACAACCCCAGCATAGACTGGACCACGGGAACCGTCCGTTTCTTATCCTCCTATTGCCGTCAGCATCGCCTGGGTCCTAAAGACGAGCCAGTCCCAGCACTCCTCAGCCTGGAGGCCGACACCGAACCAGATGTTCCGGCCCTTGTTCCACCGGCCTACCATGCATTTATAGATGTGTTCAGTAAGAAGGGAGCAGACAAACTTCCGCCGCACAGGCCCTATGACTGCCCTATCGAACTACTGCCTGGCGGCCACCTTGTTCCCGGCCTTGTAGACCAAGCCACAGCCGGAGGTCCGACTCCTCACGACCCTGACCGAGCAGAAATCCTGGGTCCGCTACGACTGCCGTTATCCTCCTATTCTTTGCCTGCCAAGGGCACCAGGTCAGATACGACCCCAACACTCGGACCTTGGTCCCGTCAGGGTCCTACTATCCTGTCTCACCTCTCCGTTATCGTAGGTCAGCGTCTACGAGGAACACTGGTAGGTCCCACGTCCTTTCGTCTCCCCGGCAGAGCACACATTGCCAAGGCCTAAACTACAC
>BLSH010345391.1:22244-33301 GCA_018402905.1 Glandirana rugosa | reverse complement strand
GCTAAAAAAAAGTACATTATATATATATATATATATATATATATATATATATATATATATATGCATATACACACAGTTTATATATACATAAATAAATAATGTTTGGGGGTTCTAAGTAATTTTCTAGCAAAAAATACTGATAATAACTTGTTAGCAACAAATGTCAGAAAAAGGCCTGGTCTTCAAGGGATTAAAGTGGGCGTAAACAAGCAATCTCTGACTTTTACCTATAATAAGGCTTACCTATAGGTACTGTAAATATCTCCTAAACATGCGCCAATATTTACTGTGCATGCAGCCGGTGACGTCACCGGCGCATGCGCTCTGAAGGCCACGTGGGCTGTCCCTTCAGTCCTATGCTGTAAACAGTGTACATGCGCAGAAGTGACATCATCATGGCTCCAGCCAGTCACACTCAGGCTCGATAGGGAGGGGGGTATGTAGACAGCACCTCCGCAGCTGCAGCTGGAGTGCTGAAGGGGGATGGAGCCGTTCTGGCTGCTGCAAAGGTTCAAGGAAGGAAGGGTGACCCCTGGAAGTCGCACATCTATGATGTCCTGCTGCAATGAATGGAGTGGCAACCTCAGCCTGGACTCTGACCAGGCCACACCCCCAATGTGTTTAACTCCGCCCCCTGGAGCTTAGCCACACACATACCCAGCCAGAGTCTGTGGACCACGGAAGGAAGACCGGGTGAAGATGGAAGCGCCTGCAGTGGTGACAGCTCGGCGCTGGAACTTGGAGGCTTCGTTTTCAAGTAAGTTTAGCATAATGTGCTAGTATGCAATGCATACTAGCACATTATGACATTACCTTTCAGGTTAGAAAAAAACACCCAGAGGTTTACTACCACTTAAATGTAAAAATATTCCTCCTATAGTTTTCACTTGTAATAACAATCTAACCCCTGAATTCTTCAGCAGTAGGTCACTTCCCTGGGGCCTCCATTTTATAATCTCTAGTATTGTATTAACAGAGACCTGAAGAGGGACAGTGATGTGATTTTTGTTTTCATACCATTTTATTAGTGAAGGAAATGCATAGTCCGGTGTGTGATAAAGTACATTACTATAACAGTGAGCCATGGTGGGACATCCAACTGGATGTTGGACTATCCCTTGTAGAGGGATTCTACAGGGTGGGCCATTTATATGGATACACCTTAATAAAATGGGAATGGTTGGTGATATTAACTTCCTGTTTGTGGCACATTAGTATATGAAAGGGGGGAAACTTTTCAAGATGGGTGGTGACCATGGCGGCCATTTTGAAGTCGGCCATTTTTAATCCAACTTTTGTGTTTTCAATAGGAAGAGGCTCATGTGACAAATCAAACTTATTGGGAATTTCACAAGAAAAACAATGATGTGCTTGGTTTTAACATAACATTATTCTTTCATGAGTTATTTGCAAGTTTCTGACCACTTATAAAATGTGTTCAATGTGCTGCCCATTGTGTTGGATTGTCAATGCAACCCTCTTCTCCCACTCTTCACACACTGATAGCAACACCGCAGGAGAAATGTTAGCACAGGCTTCCAGTATCGGTAGTTTCAGGTGCTGCACATCTCGTATCTTCACAGCATATGGTTTTTTATGGTTTTTATGGTCAGTAAAAACCAATACCGGGTGAGCTGCTCCTTCCAGGAGGCACCGCCATTCTTCCAAAGCCGACTTGATGGCCAGCAATTCCCTATCACCGACATCATAGTTCCAGCAAGATGGTGCACCACCACATTATGGGTGTCAGGTCCGAGCATTCCTAGATGAACAGTTTCCTGGAAAGTGGATTGGTCGTCGTGGGCCAGTTGAATGGCCCCCAAGGTCTCCCCATCTGACCCCTTAGACTTTTATCTTTGGGGTCATCTGAAGGCAATAGTCTATGCTGTGAAGATACGAGATGTGCAGCACCTGAAACTACGGATACTGGAAGCCTGTGCTAGCATTTCTCATGCGGTGTTGCTATCAGTGTGTGAAGAGTGGGAGAAGAGGGTTGCATTGACAATCCAACACAATGGGCAGCACATTGAACACATTTTATAAGTGGTCAGAAACTTGTAAATAACTCATGAAAGAATAATGTTACGTTAAAACCAAGCACACCATTGTTTTTCTTGTGAAATTCCCAATAAGTTTGATGTGTCACATGACCCTCTTCCTATTGAAAAAACAAAAGTTGGATTCAAAATGGCCGACTTCAAAATGGCCGCCATGGTCACCACCCATCACCACAAACAGGAAGTTAATATCACCACCCATTCCCATTTTATTAAGGTGTATCCATATAAATGGCCCACCCTGTAGACCAATGCTTGTAGCTTTGAATCATTCGGAGATCCTCAAACATGAATAGTCCTTTCTTTCCATGTCTTGCCATAACAGGAATAATCTTAAATCATTCAATAACTTTTTATATATTTATATTCAGCCCCTTTGTGGCCGTTTTCTTGGTATACAGCAGCTGTCAGAGAAAACAGGAATACGTCTTAATACCTTTTTTAAGCACTGTAGCTGGGCAGAAGTTTGCTAATGGGGTAATGCGTTTTCAATTGGTTCTTTGGAAACAGCTGCATAACGAGGAATGCATTGGAACAAAGTGACACACAAAATGATGTGTAAGTTCATTTCAATAACACAAACTATTGATCTGGTAGGGTAGCTGCATGATTAAATGCAATGTGCACAGCATATTGAAATCCTTAAGCTGAGCTTAATTGTGTTATTTAATACCATAACGATTTTCTTCACTTACAGGCAGCCATCAACACTCCATCCACTATGCTACAATGACAATCTTAGTAAGGTGAATGGTGGGCAATCTACAGTATCTCACAAAAGTGAGTACACCCCTCACATTTTTGTAAATATTTTATTCTATCTTTTCATGTGACAACACTGAAGAAATGACACTTTGCTACAATGTAAAGTAGTGATTGTACAGCTTGTATAACAGTGTAAATTTGCTGTCCCTTCAAAATAACTCAACAACCAGACATTATATATTACATTAGATATTATTGTCTAAATCACTGGCAACAAAAGTGAGTACACTCCTAAGTGAAAATGTCCAAATTGGGCCCAATTAACCATTTTCCCTCCCAGGTGTCATGTGGCTCGTTAGTGTTACAAGGTCTCAGGTGTTAATGGGGAGCAGGTGTGTTAAATTTGGTGTTATCGCTCTCACTCTCTCATACTGGTCACTGGAAGTTCAACATGGCACCCCATGGCAAAGAACTCTATGAGGATTTGAAAAAAAAAGAATTGTTGCTCTACATAAAAATGGCCTAGGCCAGGGATATGCAATTAGCGGACCTCCAGCTGTTGCAAAACTACAAGTCCCATCATGCCTCTGCCTCTATGTGTCATGCTTGTGGCTGTCAGAGTATTGCTATGCCTCATGGGATTTGTAGTTCTGCAACATCTGGAGGTCTGCTAATTGCATATCCCTGGCCTAGGCTATAAGAAGATTGCCAAGACCCTGAAACTGAGATGCAGCATGGTGGCTGACCATACAGCGGTATAACAGGACAGGTTCCACTCAGAACAGCGCCTCGCCATGGCTGACCAAAGAAGTTGAGTGCACATGATCAGCATCATATCCAGAGGTTGTCTTTGGGAAATAGACGTATGAGTGCTGCCAGCATTGCTGCAGAGGTTGAAGGGGTGGGGGTCAGCCTGTCAGTGCTCAGACCATACGCCGCACACTGCATCAAATTGGTCTGCATGGCTGTCGTCCCAGAAGGAAGCCTCTTCTAAAGATGATGCACAAGAAAGCCCGCAAACAGCTTGCTGAAGACAAGCAGATTAAGATATAGATTACTGGAACCATGTCCTGTTGTCTGATGATACCGAGATAAACGTATTTGGTTCAGATGGTGTCAAGCTTGTGTGGCGACAACCAGGTGAGGAGTACAGAGACAAGTGTGTCTTGCCTACAGTCAAGCGTGGTAGTGGAAATTTCATGGGCTGGGGCTGCATAAGTGCTGCCGGCACTGGGGAGCTACAGTTCATTGAGGGAACCATGAATGCCAACATGTACTATGACATACTGAAGCAGAGCATGACCCTCTCCCTTCGGAGCCTGGGCTGCACAGCAGTGTTCCAACGTGATAACGATGCCAAACACACCTCCAAGATGACTACTGCCTTGCTAAAGAAGCTGAGGGTAAAGGTGATGGACTGGCCAAGCATGTCTCCAGACCTAAACCCTATTGAACATCTGCGGGGCATCCTCAAATGGAAGGTGGAGGAGCACAAGGTCTCTAACATCCACCAGCTCCGTGATGTCGTCATGGAGGAGGGGAAGAGGACTCCAGTGGCAACCTGTGAAGCTCTGGTGAACCCCATGCCCAAGAGGGTTGAGGCAGTGCTGGAAAATAATGGTGACCACACAAAATATTGACAGTTTGGGCCCAATTTGGACATTTTCACTTAGGGGTGTACTCACTTTTGTTTCCAGCGGTTTAGACATTAATGGCTGTGTGTTGAGTTATTTTGAGGGGACAGCAAATTTACACTGTTATACAAGCTGTACACTCACTACTTTACATTGTAGCAAAGTGTCATTTCTTCAGTGTTGTCACATGAAAAGATATAATATAATATTTACAAAAATATGAAGGGTGCACTCACTTTTGTGAGATACTGTATATTGTGATATTCACACTTATCTAGTCAGCACATCAAGGTGTAGCATATGAGAGGAGACTGGGTTACATTATAGATCACTTTGCCGATTGGGCTCCTGTGAGCAGCGCTGTTGGGTCAATTATTGAGCCAGGGCTCATTTTAAATACAATTCTATGAGGCTTTTACACGTTTTGCTTTATTTTGTAGATCATCTATTGTGTCATGTATGGCTCAAGATATGAGAGAGATGTTCATCTTCCCAGGTACACAGTTTTGGAATGAATTGCTTGATACCAAATATGATGTTGATTATTAAGGTTCAACCATTCCAGGCACTAGGAAGTTAAGCAATAACTTCTTGATTGGCAAAGGTTTCTGTAATAAGTGCAGTGATCAATGCCCAGGCAGATTGCACTACCAGCATGATGCTACATGTGATCAAAAGCATTAATAATGAGTATATCAGGTTCAATAATCCAGCTACACATGGAAGAGAAAAATGTACTTTGTACTTGGCTTTGCTGAGCCCTGTTAAGAGAGTGGGTTTATTAGAAAGCATTGTTTTATTAATTATGTATTTTATGTGTTTATACAGACTACATAATTCCATAGATTATAGAAGAGTGTGGGTTTACGAATCCAGCCCACAGCAATGAGAAAACGGGGGTTTGATTTTGTTTTAACTGAAACCTGTTGATTTAAGAGAGGAAGCATTCTAACTATGTGGTTTTTTATTTTATGTATTTATACAGACTACATAGACCAGGGGCGTATCATGAAATTAGTGGGCCCGTGTGCAAGCCCACACTGCACCGATCATCCCCGGCTGTCAACCAGGGACAGATCATCCTTACGTGCAGTGTTGGTCAGAGCACTGTGGGCCCCCCACCCCTCGGGGCCCGTGTTCAGTGAACACCCTGCACCCATGGATGATACGCCACTGACATAGACCCAGAGGCCACACATAGGGGTTTATTTAGTAAAGGCAAAATCAACTTTGCACTACAAGTGCACTTGGAAGAGCAGTCGCTGTAGATAGCAGGCGGACATGCAAGGATAATAAAAAAAACAGCATTTTTGCTTGTACATGATTGGATGATAAAATCAGCAGAGCTTCCCCTGATTTCAGATTTACAGCAACTGCACTTCCAAGTGCACTTTCAAGAGGAAGTAAACCCACATAGGGTTTACTTCCTCTATATTCCCCTGTAAACTAGAAGCATAATGGGCTATTATGCATCGCATAGTAGCCCATTATGTGCCACTTACCTGCAAATGAAGCCTGAGACGTCCAGCGATGTCCCCTGTGCTGGCGGTAGGGTTGCCACGTCATCCCTTTAATCCAGGATACATTAATTACACAGGTTCAGTGGCCAATTAAGTTGGTAATTAAACTCACTTGGTGCCTCATCTGCATTAAATTAGCCTCAGAACAACCTGTGTAATTCGTATGTGTCCTGTATTAAAGGGATGATGTGGCAACCCTAGCTGGCGGCGTCCACCTTCTGCCCCTCTTCCTTCCGGGGTCCGCAACTCCGGCTCGGTGACTGGCCGGAGTCGCGTGACGTCACTCCCGCGTACCAGTGCACAAAACGAGGTCCATAAAGACATGGATGAGCGAGTTTGGAATGGAGGAACTTGACTGGCCTGCACAGAGTCCTGACCTCAACCCGATAGACACCTTTGGGATGAATTAGAGTGCAGACTGCGAGCCAGGCCTTCACTCCAACATCAGTGCCTGACCTCACAAATGCACTTCTGGAAGAATGGTCAAACATTCCCATAGACCAGTGGATCTCAACTCCGGTCCTCGGGACCCACTAACAGGCCAGGTTTGCAGGATAACTGAAATGCATCACAGCTGATATCATTTGCTGCTCAGTGATTGCAGTATTCTAGTCTGCATCTCCCCAAGGTAATACTTAAGATCTGGCCTGTTGGTGGGTCCCCAGGCCCGGAGTTGAGAACCACTGCCATAGACACTCCTAAGCCTTGTGGACAGCCTTCCCAGAAGAGTTGAAGCTCTTATAGCTGCAAAGGGAGGTAGGGTTGCCACCTCATCCCTTTAAACCCGAACACATATTAATTACACAGGCTCTGTGGCTAATTAAGGTGGTAATTAAACTCACTTGGTGCCTTAGCTGCATTAAATCAGCCTCAGAACCTATGTAATTCATATGTGTTCGGGTTTAAAGGGATGAGGTGGCAACCCTAAAGGGAGGGCCAACTCAATATTGAGGATGCCATTAAAGTTCATGTGAGTGTACAGGCAGGCGTCCCAATACTTTTGGAAATCTAGTGTATAAAGAGTAATTGTTTCATTTAAATAAACCTAAAAACATTTTTTTTCTATTTGGTTAGAAGAACCCCGGATTTATGTTTTGTCATTTGAGGAGAAAAGTGCATGCTATAAATTTGTTTGTCCCACAATCTCCTTTTCCCCCAACGTAAGAAAGGAACGAGAGAAATGAATCCTGAGCTAGAAAGCGTTCAATAAATCCCATTTTATTTTCACATAAACTGCAGAGAGTGAATCTTTAGGCAAATATAATTTGATTTATCCTCGCACATTCCTTGGCATGATAGGCCATGAACTGATTCATATTGATTGCAATTCTGTTAACACCTGCTTAATGTTCTCTTCTCTGCTGCCATGGGAACTGAGAAGGATGTCCTGTCAAAAGATCTTATAAGGGAAGAAATGGACATTTCTGTGTGGATGCCATGCACCGGGAGCCACACAGACTCACATTACCCTCCTGCCATGCTAGGAATGGATCTTTTCCTGCCACCGCTTTATCATCTCCAGCATTGTCTGTGAGAGCTTCCAATAAGAGGTCACCTGTGACGCGTCGGCTTTCCATGACACCATGGCTGCTCAAATCAGAATGGGCGCTGCGTGTTTGGGGGCCATTGCTCCATGATCAATGCCAAGTCCAGGATACCCAACACCAGGACTTGTGCAGAACAGAGAAATGTCTTTTCTTGTTTACATAAAACGTATTTCATTCGTTTTCGTGATTCGCTTCATTGATTCGTATTTTCCGCATTTCAAATCATTTTGAATTTTCCAAATTCTATTCAAATTCCATTCCAATTACATTCAAAATTCAAATTTTGGATGATGGTTATAGTTTTTCTACTCCATTCTATTCTATTTTTTTTATATTCTATTCTTTTACTTTCTATTCTTTTCTATTATATGCGAAATTTGAATTTCAGAAAACAATTATTGTTATATACTTTCTATTCTTCTATATTTGTTTATTTTATTCTAATATTTTCTATTTTATTTTCTATTATATTCTATTATTTTCTATTCAAAATTTGAATTTCGGAGAACAATTATATTGTTATATACTTTCTATTCTTCTCTATTTGTTTATTCTATTCTAATATTTTCTATTCCCTTTTATTTTATTCTCTACTTTTCTTATCGAAAATTTGAATTTCGGAAAACAATTATATTGTTATATTCCTTCTAGTCTATTCTTCTTGTCTGTTTATTCTATTCTAATATTTTCTATTATATTCTATTTTCTATTCTATTCGAAATTTGAATTTCGGAAAACAATTATATTATTATATACATTCTATTCTTCTCTATTTGTTTATTCTATTCTAATATTTTCTATTTTATTTTCTACTATATTCTATTCAAAATTTTAATTTTGGAAAACAATTATATTGTTATATACCTTCTATTTTTGTCTATTTGTTTATTCTGTTCTATTATTTTCTATTCAATTTTATTTTCTATCATATTCTATTCGAAATTTGAATTTTGGAAAACAGTTATATACTATTTGTTTATTCTATTCTTTTATTTTCTATTCTATTCTTTTCAATTCAAATTTATTGTATTTGAAATTTGGATTTGAGAAGATGTTTATATTCTATTCTATTTTTTTCAATTCAAATTGATTCTATTTGAATTTTGTGAAATTGTTATATTCTATTGTTTTTTAATTCTATTATTTTATTTTTAATTGTATTCTTTTCTATTTTATTCTTTTCTATTGTATTCAAATTCAAATTTATTCTATTTGAAATTTGAATTTCAGAAGATGGTTATATTCTATTTTATTCTTTTTTTTTTCTATACTTTTCCAGTTTGATCCTCCAGACAAAGCCACGTGGATAGTGGCGTCACATGTAGAGGTGAAGCCTGGTGCTGGTTACATTGGACGCAAGTATGAGATATTGCTTGATATGCCTAGATGCTGTAGTTTTAAGAATGAATGTATTTTATGAAGCTGGGGTGGTATGGTTTGTTCTGTCCGGTACCACACATATTACACTATTGGAAGCACGTTCTCTCATTCCATGCCATCGTGGAGTCACTGATGTTTGCAGAAAAAAACAGTGTTAAAGGAGAAGTGTCCATAGATGAATTGGAATATTTGTTTTCTGCGGGGTCGATGCTGGAGGGGAGCCTTCATTGCACCCGGTGGAGGGAGCACGTATAACATTGTGGCGTCACATGGTGTTGGAGTGAATTTTAGCTTATTAGCTCATGATTAACAGAATAGACGGTCAAGAAGATCTCTTCACATTCATTGTTGTGGACTTTTTTTGTTGCTACTTTGCACAGTGACTTTTGCACTTTATTTTGGTATTTCATACCACGCTTTTTCCATTTATCACAATTGCTTGCTATTTTGCAGGACTTGTGCACTGTATTTTGGAGTCTTTATCACAGCTAAATATTTGCAGAGTTTATTGGAGTAATTTTATTTTTTGTATATTTGCACATTATTAAAGCGGTTGTACTCTCCTAAAGAAAAAAAAAACAACAACCCTGTAAGGCAAAGGCATAATGAGCTAGTATGCACCGCATACTAGCTCATTATGAAATACTTACCTCAGAATGAAGATCCGACCGGGTGGCTCAGTCCCCGCAGAGAGAGCGGACCTCTTCCCTCGGGGCTTGCTTCCAGGTTCGCGGCTCCGGCGCTGTGAGTGGCCGAAGCCGCGAGACGTCGCTTGCGCGCTGGAGCTTTATTTTTTCCAGCAGACTTTCCGGCAAGGTTCGGCACTATGCGTCGTGCCTTCGCCAGGGCCATCACGTCGCATGCGCCGTGACGCCGGCACCTGCTTGCAGGGAGAATATCTCCTAAGCCATACAGGTTTAGGAGATATACATTTTACCTACAGGTAAGCCTTATTATGAATTTTTGAACCGTTATTGTTATACAATATTAGTATTAGCCAAAGAGTGGTTGAGCAGCGCTACCACAAACACAAATTATTAGATAAAGCATATATAGTCAACCATTTCAACACAGAACTCCAGTATATTATAGCAGCAATGTTACACATATGCACACCCTAAATTGTATAATAGTGCAAAGATTCAAATTGGGGTGGGGGTGGGGAGTGGTTAACGGAAAGTGGAGAAGGGGACTCAGTGTGGTGGGAGGATAAGCTAGAATGAGTCCTGGAGTACCAATGGATAATATACAGATGGTGGGTGGCCTTCCAGAGGAGGTGTCTCAGAACTATATGGGGTGTGCGGTGAGTTGTTGGAGGTGTAACACCCTTCTAGATAGGCTGCTAGTTAGGTGAGGCAAATTTAGTTTTATGGCTGTGCTGTAATCAGGGGAGCAACAAGTGACTGCTTTGGTCTGCTGTGGGCTCTACATGCTGCTTTGACCAGTCTTCTGGGAGCTTCCAGAATTGAGTTGGGTGGAGCAATCCAATAAGCAGCTTTCTGCAACTCCAGCCAATCCCTGGGGGAAGGTGCCCAGATGGTGTCTGTGGGAGTGTATAAATAGTCTGGAGCCTGGCAGAAAAGGGTTCTTCTCCAAGAAGAGAGGCTCCCAGCCAGAAGGACTGCTGCCCCTCCTTGCAGTCTAGCTGAATGACCTGCTTGTCTCGAGGTCCCAGCTGTGCATAGCTGGGAGCCTCCCCTACTGCAAATTCCTTTTGGAGCTAGGAGAGACAGGGGATCCTGTCTAGAAGCTTTACAGAGAAGACCGTCTGCCTGAATCTGGAGAGAGGTATCCAAGTCCCGGAGACACTGAGTACAGACATGTGTGTTGCTGCTGTTAACCCCTGCTGCACTAAGTTTAAGGCTTGCCTTGGCCTGGAACATTGCTAACTGTGTACCTGTGCTGTCCACTTTACGTCCTACTGCGCAAAGGACATTGCTAATGGTGATGTCCATTTTACGTCCTACTGCTCAAAGGGCTTTAAGAAGTACCTGTTAAGGGAAGAGTGTCCTCACATTCCTGTTCAGTGTTCTGGAGTATCCCACAGAGTCCCTAAATCCCATCCAAGTTGATCTGCAGTACATTTTTAAAAGGCAACCCCTAGACCAGTGGTTCTCAACTTGTCGTCGTTGTGTGTACAGACATGAGTCACAGAGGCCCTGAACCTATGGAGAGAGGTCTAAGTCCGTCTGCCAGAAGAGACATTTCGAAGAT
>BLSH010345391.1:5865-19901 GCA_018402905.1 Glandirana rugosa | reverse complement strand
CGCCCTGTCGAGTCCCCCCAATTCCCCCCTTCCAACACAAATCCCTTCCCCCCCAATTTCCTTGCGGTGCCCGGTCTCACATGATACCACGGTGCCCAGGGCAGCCACCCTTCTTGCCTACCCCTTGTCCTGGCCCTGAGGATTTGTTTACATTTTTTATAAATGCCCAGTTACCTTTTTTTTTTTTTTTTACATTTTTCCACCTACTAAATGACTTTTTAAGCTGTTTTTGAAGACAGTTCTGTGTTTAATATCCCCGTTTATACCTCCATTTATTCAGTTATATTTATTACCCAGTTACAAGTTATTCTGGATGTTTTTCCAAAAAATGAATGCCAGTGCTAGAGAACAAACTGATTATGTTTGGGACTTGTTGGCACTTTACTGGCAGGTAGGCACGTGATATTGCCAACCACTTTGGCAAGCTGAGGATTTCATTGAGTGTCCAATGTATTGTGATTGACTTTATAAAATTGTGCATGCACAAAAGAGTCGTACAAAGACCCTCCATATAGAAAATCACTAGGTGTTCTCCTTCCAAATTCACCCTCTAAAGAAATTCAACAATTAACCACCTCTTGTGCAAAAAAAGAAATAGAAAAATAAAATCTATTATTACCTATTCATTAATGGCAATGTGGTTGTCATGGAAACAGCATAATAACAGCCTTCTTGTTTACACACAGCTCCTGTTGTTGAGGATGAAAATGTTTGGAACTTGCTCAGAAAATGCTCTTTCCTGTAAAAAGCACCTCGCTTCCCCTCGCCGCTCCCAGCCGCGGTCTCTATCAATGACCTTTTCACCTGTGAAAGCATCCAGGTCCCAATTTATATACATGCTTGTACATACATTATACAGTAAAACCTTGGATTGCGAGCAGAATTCAATCCGGAAACACGCTTGTAATCCAAAGCACTCTTATAGCAAAGCAAATTTCCCCATAAGAAATAATGGAAACTCAGATGATTCGTTCCACAATCATTTATTCAGAAGTCTTTCAGTTTATAGTCCATGTAAAAAGATTATAGCAATGTGATTGGTTGTGCAACCATAAAATGTCCATCCACAAATGGCCGCCTCCACAAGGGGATTAGAAGCAAAATCCAGCAGGAGCTACAGAGTATAAAAGAGAAGAGAGGCGCCTCTAAGTGTAGCAATTTGGTTACATTTAATGAAGGTACAACATTTAGCAACTCACACAGTTGATGATTAAGAGGCACATCTAAGTATGCAGGCATCAGGGGCGGCCCGTCCACAGTGGGCGCTGAAGTGCCACCTCCCCCTATCCATGCACCAGGCCCCTTTTCAGGTCGCCGGGATGCATGAATTACCATTGCGGCGGTGGGGGGAAGGTTTTTTTTTTGAAGCATCTATTAGAGCCTGAAGCTTTAATAGGCTTCAGAATAGAGTGGGCTGCGAGTGTTGAGAGAGTGCTCCCAGGCCAATCAAGTAACGGATTTGACACCCGTCACCTGATTGGCTGAAAGCACAGGTGACCCTATTGGACAAGCATGATGGAAGCTGCCATGGAGGACACGGAGCCGCTGCACACTACACGACTAGATGGGGGTAAGCGCAGAGGTAAAACGGGGGGATAGGTGCCCCTCGGGGGGGGGGGGGGGAAGAGGCGCCGCTCGGGGGGGGGTGTTTGCCGCCCCCCCCCCAAAAAAAAAACACCAGCCACCACTGGCAGGCATCCAGGGTAAAGATGTCCACATAGACTGTCCGTGGCACCTACGGCTCTCACCGCTGTCAGTCTGCAATGGTGACCGGGAAGACTGCCCTGCAGTAGAGTGATCTGAAAGCGAGGCTTGACATTGATGGTGGTGCGGAGGGCGGTCTATGTGGACAGCTTTACCCCGGATGCCTGCATACTTAGATGTGGCGCTTTTAATCATCAACCATGCGAGTTACTAAATGTTGTACCTTCATTAAATGTAACCATATTGCTACACTTAGAGGCGCCTCTCTTCTCTTTTATACTCAGTTTGTGACGTGACGCTACTTTTATATCAAAACATCGCTTCTATATCAAGTCAAAATGTATTAACATATTTTGCTTGTCTTGCAAAACTCTCTGAGACCAAGTTACTCTCAAACCAAGGTTTTTCTGTATCTCTATTTGTGAATTCTTTTTTGTTTTCCATCTTTTTATCAGTGTTTGTTTCCTGACACACAATTATTTATTGCTATAGATACTAGACATTAGCAATAGACAGATTTTAGATGACAGTTCCTCCCTCTGAATTCCAGAAACAAAAGCTTTTATTCAAATATATTCCTCAATATTCACAAAGGATTTAATTAAATTTTTTTGTGCACCAAATGTCTTTGCAAATCCAGATCTTACCCTGTAAAAGTAGCAGTGACATCATCACTGGGCTGCTCATAGCCTGTGCGGAGAGCAGATCTGTGGGAGGGGTCCAGCAGGATCCACCCATTACAGTGGCCTGTGTTTTCCGTCAGATTAGGCGACCCGTCATATCTTGTAACGGAAGTGATGTTCCATCGCTGCCATCTTGCTACACCCCGCACTCATCCACAGTAAGGCTGCATTCACATTACAGCGTATTAAATCGCGGGTAGATTTGCTGCGAATCTGCCCAAGACTTGACAGTGCCGATGTGTGAATGGCCAAAATGTGGAACTCGCATTTGCTATGCCATTCATTTGAATGACACCTCAAAACGCGGTGTGAGTCTTCCGCAATTGTCGGACAATAAGGCGTGCTGCAATCGCGGGACGCATGTCGCCCTAAAGTAGCTCCTGAACTATTTTTGGGCGGCATGCCACGATTGCAGCACGCTTTATCACCCGACAGTCGCCGCAGACCCGCACCCCATTTTGAGGTGTCATTCAAATTAATGGCATTGCAAATGCGAGTTCTGCGTTTGGTCATTCACATCTTGGCGCTGTCAAAATCGCAGGCAGATTCGTGGCAAATCTGCCCGCAATTTAATACGCTGTAATGAGAATGCAGCCTAAGGATACAGTGAGAGGGCTTACATCTTATTACACCCACCGGAGGTTTGCATTTCACACTGATTTGTAACAGTAAACGGAAATACAGTATTTAGAAACCCGTCTCACTGTTTTGATGTTGAATTGTAAAAGCAGCGGTGTTCTTTCAGATCAGCAAACCTGTAAGATCAGCAGGCTTGCCGCTGCTTTTAAAATTCAACATCAAAAGAGTGTCAGGTATTTCTAAATCCTGTATTTCAGTATGTAAGCTCTGGCTATTGTTACAAATATGTGTGAAATGCAAAACTTCCAGTGGGTGTAAAAAGATGTCCGCTTTCCGCCTTCTCACTGTATCCTTACTGCAGATGAGTGCGGGGTGTAGCAAGATGGCGGCGACGGAACGTCCCTTTCGTTACAAGATATGACGATACTAATCCGACGGAACACCTGCAAAAAAATAAAACATACAGGACGGGGCAGAGACAAGACTGGTCACCCTGCATAAGGAGAGAGAGCAGCAATGTAAGTAAAGTTTCAAGCTGGATTACTGCACAGATCCAGAAGAAATTTGCCAAGATTAAGGTAAGAATACACAATCACATGCCTCTTGTATTTAGACAATATTTGCTTATTCTGGAATGAAGCTTCAACCACTTCCCGCCCAGCCAATAGCAAAATAACGACCAGGTGGTGGCTCTCCCGTTATGACTCCTCCAGAACAAGACGCTCGTGCACGCCCCCGGGGGCGCGCAGCGATCGGTGGGGCGGTGTGTCGCTTCGACACACAGGATCTCCGATCATGGTAAACAGCTTATGACGTAGGCTCTCTACCATGTGATCAGCGGACAGGACAGCATAGCCAACCTCCCGCAGCATTTTTTACTTACAAAACATGCAAAATGTGCTTACGAAGCACATTTTTTACTGACAACCTGAAAAATGACAGAACTTCTATTAAAAACTAAGACAACCAATATCTAAACAATACAAACACAATATGAAAACACTGACAATACACATAACAAGTAATTTGCCTCGTTTACATTCAAAATGTCAACACAGAATGACAAATTATCAGCCCCTAAAATTTACAGCCAGTTGTAAAAAAAAAAAAAAATCACTGATTTTTACCAACTGTCCTTAAATTTACTGACGGTTGGCAACCCTGAGCCAGGAAGTGATTCTTTCCTCTATTCACGCTTACAGCGTGTGAGTA
This sequence comes from Glandirana rugosa, assembly GCA_018402905.1. Classification (NCBI taxonomy): domain Eukaryota; kingdom Metazoa; phylum Chordata; class Amphibia; order Anura; family Ranidae; genus Glandirana; species Glandirana rugosa. Next base: position 15,723 of record BLSH010345391.1, on the reverse strand, counting down.
GTGGAGAGCCGATAAGCAACTTTCCTGACAAGGGAGATCTGCACTAATAATCAGTGCGAGGATTATCAGTGTAGCCCCATCAGTGATGCCAATCAGTGCTTCCTCCTTAGTGCCACCCCTCAGTGCCCATCATTGCTGCCTATAAGTGCCTATCATTGCCGCCTATCAGTGCCACCTATCAATGCTCATCAGTGCTGCCTATGAATGCCTCCTCATCAGTGCCCGTCAGTGCTGCATATCAGTGCCTCCTCATCAGTGCACATGAGTGAAGGTGAAAATGTACTCATTTACAACATTTTATAACAGAAACGAAGAAAAACTGTTTTTGTTTTGTCTTTTTTTCATTTGTTTCACAAAAAAAAAAACAGTGGCAATTAAATACCACCAAAAGAAAGCTCCGTCTGTCTAAAAAAAAAAAAAAAAAGTAACAATTTTATTTGGGTACAGCATTGAACGACTGCACTATTGCCATTCAAGTGCGAAAGTGCGATGGCTGAAAATGTAAAATTAGCCTGTGCAGGAAGGAATTGAAAGTGCCCAGTAGGTAAGTGGTTAAAAGTGAGTAATTGGTAAGTACTTATGTGCCATACCTGTGACACGGAGCTTCAATCTGAAATGCCCAGGGTGGCCTCTGTAACATAGTACCACCTCCTAGACTGGCTCCTGTGATAGATGGCACACTGATCCAATGCCGTATAATTGAATCAGTGTGATGTCTATCACAGGAGCCGGTCTAGGAGGCGGGACTTTGTTACAGCGGCCGCCGGGATATTAAAATCCAACTTCAGTGACAGCAGGAGATCCCCACTGTGTGTGACATACAGCCACTGGTGAGTCTGCATTGATGGGCACAGTGAGGCTGCATTTGATGGGCACAGCCTCATTTGACGGGCAGAGTGAGGTTGCATTTAATGGGCACTGATGAGTCTATATTGATGGGCACAGTGAGGCTGCATTTGATGGGCACAGCCTCATTTGATGGGCAGTGAGGTTGCATTTAATAGAAACTGGTGAGTCTGCATTGATGGGCACTGATGAGTCTGCATTGATGGGCACGGTGAGGCTGCATTTGATGGGCAGAGTGAGGTTGCATTTAATGGAAACTGGTGAGTCTGCATTGATGGGCACTGATGAGTCTGCGTTGATGGGCACAGTGAGGCTGCATTTGATGGGCAGAGTGAGGTTGCATTTAATGGAAACTGGTGAGTCTGCATTGATGGGCACTGATGAGTCTGCATTGATGGGCACTGATGAGTCGGCATTGATGGGCACAGTGAGGCTGCATTTGATGGCACAGCCTCATTTGATGGGCAGAGTGAGGTTGCATTTAATGGAAACTGGTGAGTCTGCATTGATGGGCACTGATGAGTCTGCATTGATGGGCACAGTGAGGCTGCATTTGATGGCACAGCCTCATTTGATGGGCAGAGTGAGGTTGCATTTAATGGAAACTGGTGAGTCTGCATTGATGGGCACTGATGAGCCTGCATTGATGGGCACAGCCTCATTTGATGGGCAGAGTGAGGTTGCATTTAATGGACACGGGTGAGGTTGCATTTGATGGGCACTGATGGGTTTTTGTATAAAACCATGGGCAGCAATCGTGGTGCATCGCAGAATCAAATCAAATTGTGAGACCAGTGAAGATACACAGCTCCAACATACATACTTAAGTTGGTTTAATGTAACTATGGAAAAAAAATTGCCATGCCTGGAATTCATCTTTAAGGCATGCCCATATTGTACACCATAAGGACCCCATGCAAGGTTTCCCCTTGACTTAGAGGAGTACTAGGCTGGAGGGCAGTGGGGTGCATTTGTCTGGTTGACAGGTGAGCATTCAGACAGAGCGGGACCCTATGCTAGGAATTGTATAGCTTACTGTGGAGACCTGCGATTCACACTTGAGCTGAGCCTCTTTGGTTGTTTTTTGGATTTGTAGAGGCTTTTTTGCACAGTTAGGCTTGCATTTTAGGCATGAGCTTTTTTTATTATTATTTTTAGCCAATTGTGACCTAGGCAAGAAAACAAGTAAAAGGAAGCATGCATTATGCATTTTTCAGGCGCTCCTATTGAAGTCCACCGGGACCTCAAAAGAAGCTCATGTATTTTTATGAGCAACAAGCTTTAGATTAGTGGTTCTCAACTCCGGTCCTCGGGACCCACCAACAGGCCAGATTTTAAGTATTACCTTGGGGAGATGCAGACTAGAATACTGCAATCACTGAGCAGCAAATTATATCACCTGTGATGTATTTCAGTTATCCTGCAAACCTGGCCTGTTAGTGGGTCCCAAGGACCGGAGTTGAGAACCACTGCTTTAGATAAAACTACTCTCAGGTATTTACATGCACCATTGAATGTAATGGAAATCCTAGTATTGAAGCCTTCTGAGAAAGCTTCAAATGCTGTAAAGATGGGCCTAAGGAACATCCAGTTATCATGCCCACCAGTCAACATGGTACACTCTATGTAGCCCATAGAAATCTATCCCTACCTTGTAGGTTGTATGTTGAGCTTGCCCTCCAGGCTAAAGATTTCCCCCTGTGCTGTCTAGACTGACATTGGGTGAAGGTCATGCTGAGTGAAGGAAGTGGATGTTAAAGGGTCACAGATTTGGCACCATGTTGGAAAAAGTCTGTGTGCAATAATGACAGCTCTCATACTAGCTGGTGCTTATTACTCAGCAATTAATCATGTAGTCCATATGCACGTAATAGACAAATCAGGGGAATGGCTTTTCAAATCTCCGGCCTGTTTTCTGTACTTGGCCCTTTTCAGAGCAACCGTCAACCCCCCCCCCCCCCCCCCAAATAAAAAAAATCTTGTTTTCCTGGCAGATATCAAATGTTCGCATGAACGGGTTGCAATCTGGATGCAGTGCGGAATCCGCCGCAGCCAATTTGCTCTGCATTTAGTGTGAACCTTACATGACAGAACTGAAATCAAATGATTGAAAGGATTGGTTGGGAACAGTTAGGGCTCCTTTACACTTTGCTTCAAAGCAGGGCGTCAGACAGGCGTTGTTAAAGCTCCCTTAACGCCAGTCAAAGCTCCTGTCACTAAATAAAGTGGTTAGCTTGCAGCCCTGTTTACACCTTGCATTGGCTTTGCTTTGCTTCAGCTTCGCGTCAAAAATTATACCCCATGTAGCTTTAAGCCTCGTACACACGGGACGACGATCGTACTTACGATCGTCTCAAATCGTATGTTGGATAATGTAACTTGCATACTGACTGCACTACACGATCGTACGACCGCAGAAAGAACGTTCAGGTGCATGCAATTAGCATCCGGCCGTTCCTGACTTCTGAGCATGCGTGTTTTGCACAATACAACTTTGTTGCACCAACTGCTCTGTACACACGATACAACGGTCGAATGACCGCTTGTTGGTACGACCAAGTTTTCTGGTCTGCTTATACAACTCCACTTGTACGACTGTCGTATGTCGGCTGTTCTAATTGCGCATACAAACGATCGATTTCGCATACAATGGTCGTTAGTACGACCTGTTGTATACGATCGTCGTCCCGTGTGTACGAGGCTTTAGCCAGGCTTCAAAGCCTCTCCAACTCCTCCATAGAAGTCTATGACAAAGCTCGTTTGAAGCTCGCTGGAAACACCTGCGGCTTTTCAGAGGCTTTAATTCAGCTTTAGCTTCGCTTTGTTTTGCAGAAATTTCAGGTGTGAGATATCAACAAACACACAGGGCATCGGCCAAGCTTCAACAAAGCTTCAAAAGAGCATCACTGAAGCACCTTTGAAGGCTCACTGAAGCAACACCAAAGCCTCAAAAACACATCATAAAAGCTTGTTGAAGCAGTAGGGGCTTTAGGCCTCATACACACGGACGTTTTTTGACACCAGCGGTTTTTGGCGTTTTTTGCAGCTCTCCATGTTAGTCAATGGCCCCATAAAAACCTCTGCGTTTTTTAAGCTGTAGATGGCGTCGGTGTTAGTGAGCTGAAAGTAGAACCCACGGCCATCGCGTTCTGAGGCTGTAATGTTTTGGCATTTTTTGACGCCGCCGCCACAAAACGCCAACTAATATTGTACCGGCGTCAACCGGCGTTTTTTGACGCCGACGTTTTTAGGTTGAAAAATAGCAGAGGGATGATTTTTTTTCAAAAACGCCTATTGTCTCACTAACACCGATGCATAACGCCGAAAAACGCCAATTTTTTTCCTTGACGCGGGGCCCGACGTTTTGTTTATTTTTAAAGATACGCCCGTGTGTATGAGGCCTTAATGCCAAAGCAAGCGTAAACTAGCCATAAAGCCTCGTACATGCGATCATATTTTTGGATGACTGTTCGTCCATTTCTTGTTGCATGCTGGTCTCGTGTCGAAAGTGAAGAGGTTACTCACCATATGAAAATTCTCATATGACAGAATACAGCTTCAGAAGTGATGTAATGTGTTGAATAGCTTTGTATGTATTCTTTTGTTTCTGAGCATGCGTAGTCTTGCTTTTACAATTTTTTTTGGATGAAAACTGTACTAATTAAACGAAAATCAGACATTGAGTTCACGTACGTTAAAAAATGTTATAGTCTGCACAACCAGCTGTTGTCATCCGAAAAATCTATAGCGGCTGTCAGAAGCACCATACTAACGATCTGAAAATCGTCAGATCGTCCATCGTACGAAATTTTACTTCCGATTTTCGTACCGTGTGTACGGGCCTTTCGGCTGAGGAGGAAAGTGGTAGATGATGAGGAGAGTACAACTCTGTACTACTTTGCAAGACTGAAGCGAAGGCTGTTTTTTTCACACTCAGGTTCTGAGGCTGATTAAGGTGGTAATTAAACTCACTTGGTGCCTTATCTGCATTAAATCGGCCTCAGAACCTGGGCAATTCATATGTGTTCTGGATTAAAGGGATGATTTGGCAACCCTAGGTGGAGTGCAATGGTCTCTGAAGAGCAGCGAGGAGGTGCTACATGCAGTACATTGCCTCCTCACCATTGATTTAAGGCCGGGGTCACACTATCTGAGCATGCGGCTCCCAGCAGGGTTCCGGTGCTAGGGTTGCCACCTCATCCCTTTAATGCAGGACACATATTAATTACGCAGGTTCTGTGGCTGATTAAGGTGGTATCTAAACTCACTTGGTGCCTTATCTGCATTCAATTAATGTCAGAACCTGTGTAATTCATATGTGTCTTGGATTAAAGGGATGAGGTGTCAACCCTATCCGGTGCGTCCCTGTTCACCGTTTCAGGTCTGATTTCAGCCCGAATTTTTGGCTGAATTCTGACCTAAAACCGGCCAAAAGACTCACAGGACCCTTGTGCAAATTTGCACTAGAGCCACAGCGGGGATATGTGAATTGGCTCCATAGAGAGCCACTCAAAATCTCCTGCTATTGCGAATTGGATGAGGAGAACCCACATCCAATTCGCAATAATGTGAACCCAGCCTAAAGGATGTTAACATTTTGACAAAGAATAATAAATGCACATTTTGGGCAGGTAAAAAAATGTACATTTATTATTTTTTATTTTGGGAGCCTGTAAAGCATTGCACCAGTGATCAGCAGACCGCTGATGCCATGCAGGTCTCCTGCAGATCTGTGGGTATATAAGGTTGCTCGTACCTCATATGAGGACGCCGAAACCTTCTGACAGAAAGACTCAATGATCTACCATGGTGCTCACAGCGTAGGGTTGCCACCTCATCCCTTTAAACCCGAACACATATGAATTACACAGGTTGTTCTGAGGCTAATTTAATGCAGATAAGGCACCAAGTGAGTTTAATTACCACCTTAATCAGCCACATAACCTGTGTAATTCATATGTGTTCGGGTTTAAGGCTGCTTTCACACTGGAGCGTTTTACAGACGCTATTTAGCTAAAAATAGCACCTGTAAAGCGCCTCAAAAGTCCCCCCCAATCCACCCCAATGTGAAAGCCCTGAGTGCTTTCAAACTGGGGCGGTGCGCTAGCAGGACGTTAGAAAAAGTCCTGCAAGCAGCATCTTTGGGGCGGTGAGGAGAGCGGTAATATACCTCTTCTCTACCGCCCCTGCCATTGAAATGCATGGCAAGCGCTGCCGAAGCGGCTGCGCACCGCCTCGGTAGCGCTGAGCGCCGGCACTTTTAACCCTTTTTTAACCCCTTGTGGGGGGTTAAAAGCGCGGCGCTCCCGCCCGCATAGCGGAGCCCTATTGCTGGTAAAACTCCGCTAAAACTAGCGGGGTGTTACCGCGACCGCGGGTACCGCTCCAGTCTGAAAGTAGCCTAAAGGGATGAGGTGGCAACCTTATCACAGCGCCATGGTAATTCATTAAAAACTGCAAGCCAAGCCGCAAAGGTTGTCCTTGTAGTTTTCCATTCGCAGAGGATTGTGAATGAGTGAAGCGACTGGATGGGTGGAGCCCTGCATCACTGCGACTTTTTTAAAGTGATGCAGCAGACAAGGGGAGATAGGGTTGCCACATCATCCCTTTAATCCAGGACACATATTAATTACTCAGGTTCTGTGGCTGATTAAGGTGGTAATTAAACTCACTTGGTGCCTCATCTGCATTAAATTAATGTCAGAACAACCTGTGTAATTCATATGTGTCCTGGATTAAAGGGATGAGGTGGCAACCCTAGGGGGAGAAGATCCCTGGTCTGCTGTCACAGCGGAGATAGGGGGGGCGTGAGGGGCACTGCACTCATAACATGTTGCATCCCATAGGTGTGCGCAGCCTATTCCTTTTAGGTGTGCACCCCAAAGCTCAAACACACATGCATGTATGTGCATTTGTATGTATAGAGCAGTGGGTGATGTCAGTAGGGCAGAGGTTGGTGTCAGTAGTAGTTTTTTATATATAATTTTTGCAATTACATTTTTTTCTCATTTTTAATTTTTTCAATTTTCTTGGAGCCCCATTAGGGGGCTTTGGTGAGATATCAGGGGTCTAAAGAAGGGGAATCTGCTCCACACTGGATGATAAGGGTGTGCCCGGGTACACCTGGCACACCCTGTGTGCACATCTATGTTGCATCCATAATATATGAAAGGTGAACGTCTCTTTTAGCCCAGGTTCACATTGCTGTGGGATTGAATTTGTGCAGCACGATTTCATATCCGCATGTCAGTCCGACTTCGGGGGGTGATTTCAGAGACATCTGCACAGATGTTTATTGAAATCGCACCCAAAGTCGCCAAAAGTAATACAGAAACTACTTTTGGGAATCAGTGCGGCGCCGCAATGTCGACGGTGCCATTGCCGGCAATAGTCGCCGATTTGGCATGCGATTTGACATCCCCATCCAAGTTATTTCCCCTAAATAAAAAAACAAGAGCCGGCCTGGTCAATGTCTCTGGATGTGATATATGGTGCGATTGAGGGCAGCTATCAGGTGAACCACTACTACCAGCCACTCTCAAGGGAGCACATGGCTACATATCCATATTCTCCTACATTGCTATCTTGGTAAAATCATTATTTTTTTATTTTAAATGATACTCTCCAGAAGAATTATCTATGTCTAGAGAATTATAGGAGAGAAATACATAAAAGTTGGATTTACTTCCTTTTTGGGAAAAAGGTTCAGCACAGGGTGGGTTGTAGCTGCGTCTGTCCATTGTCCTTTATTTATCAAGAAAATCAGAAGCCGTCACTTCCCTCATTGTGCAAACCCCTCATAATGAAAAGCAGCTGTGCAGTGTGTGGCGGATCCCACACAAGAGGACGGCTGCTGTGTGCTATACGTCTCACCCATCATCCTATCACCCCGCTCTGTGTCATTTCCAAGCTGGGGACACCCCTTCAGGCTTTTTCTCATACAACCAGCAGGTTAAACTAAAAAAATGACAGATCGCTGCATCAACACAAGCGATGGCTGCAGTGCTGATCTGTGTTTTTTGATTGGGGGGGGGTCCCTCCGGGGTCCCTCCCTACTGGATTTGGGGATCTGTGATTTTTTTTCGTTTAGCCTGTCAGCAGCTTGCATAGGACCTGGAACTACTACAGTGATTGTCAGTTTCCACAGTGGTCCATTCAAGTGATACTTTTTCAATTTTCCATAGGTAGTTAACCAGTTTGGTGTTAAAGTGGTTGTAAACCTCAGACATGAAATACCAACAAAGCATATCCCACTATAGTGTGTACTTGTCTCGATCAAGAGCACTAAGGGTAATTTCTGTCTGCTGCTTCGTTCTTCCACTATCAGCAGGAATCACTTCTGACAATTTTTCCTGACACCAAGAGAAAAAAGGTGACAGGGGAGGGACCTCCGGCTTATTGACAGCCTCAGCTCTGTTCCTGTATGCTTTGTGGAGGGGGTGTGTCCCTTCCCTCCAATCAGCTCTCAGAGCTCTCCTCACTGAGCTTTGCAGAGTGTAACTTTAGCTCTCTGCCCCGTTTTTTTCTGGGCTTTTAGCCCAGGTTCAGCGGAACTCGCACCATGTCATTCCCACATGTCAGGGCTCTTTGACGCAGGCTTTCCTTTCAGGTCCTCCTGTCCGTTTCTCAGGGAGACCTGAACGGAACTCCATGCAGCCCTATGGAGCTGCGGATGTCAGTGGAGACGTGTCTGCTAAAATCCGCCGCTCTCCGATCCTGTCCGTGAAATACAGACGGATGGAAATCCTATTTTCCATCCGTCTGTAGAATCGGATCGGATGAAAACGGACCGCCTGCTCCATAGAGGAGAGCGGCGCTCTGACAATTCCATCTCCACTGAGGAGCGATCCCCTCTGAGCAAAAATGGACCCTTTACACGGAAAGCCCATGTGAAAGAACCCCAAGTCCCGACTTCGGGGGCGATTTCAGAGACTTCTGCGCGGGTTGCTGCACAGATGTCTATGGAGATCCCACCCCAAAGTCGCCAAAAGTAATACAGAAACTGATTTGGACTGTGCCATTGCCGGCAATTGCCGCCGACTTGGCATGCGATTTGACATGTGCAAATCGCATTTGCCAAATCGCTCCAATATGAACCTGGGCTACAGGGCTGGCCCAAGACATTGTGCTGCCTAGGTCCAAGAATGAAATGCTCCCCCTCACATCCATTATTTTGTATCAAATGTATCTAAAATTAAATTCATCAGGAAGTCAGATTTACATGCAACAGCACCCTGTCTAAATGCAAAATTATGACATACCATTATGTTCACTTCCAAGGGGCAGGCCAGGGTAGTATAGAGGCAGGCGGGGGGCAGTTGTCATCATGACACCAAAAACTGTTGAAAAAAAAAAAATTGAGGTTGTCAATTTGGTGGGTTCTCCTCTCTGCAGTATTCTGTATATTTTTGTGGCTCCGTCCACTCAACACCACCATTTCTTCCCAGGATCTGTGAATGGAAAGTCCCATCTACCACCCTGATGCAAGGATTTGCATGCAGATGTTGTGGGTGCAGAGGTCCCTTTATTTGAATGTTCTCCTTTACCTGTGAGTTGTGAGTAAAGAAGTCCCAGGCTCTTTTTTTTTTTTTTTTTAAATATAAATTGCTGTGCATGGAATTGTATGTGTCTGCAGCACCATGCGGCTTCACAGGGTGTTGTGCAGATGCATGGTGTTGCAATTAGTGGCATTGCGGCAACTGCTGCAAAGCAGCGCGTTGCACCTGCGAGCTGGGAATGCGTGCGTTCCTGACATGTACAGGTGTGAACCTACTGAAGCTCTGTAACTTTATACACACCTGTGACTGGAGGAATAGTCTGCAGGAGCCTGTGCATTGTACCCATGATATAGGTAGTAATAGTCTGCAGGAGACGGTGCATTGTACCCATGATGGAGGTAGTAATAGTCTGCAGGAGACTGTGCATTGTACCCATGCTGGAGGTAGTAATAGTCTGCAGGAGAGGACGTCTGATAATGATGGAGGTCGTACCCATGTTACGTGTCAGAGGACG
>BLSH010345389.1:295117-305786 GCA_018402905.1 Glandirana rugosa | reverse complement strand
ATATGTATGTTGTTTAATGTATTAACTGAGTTTTACAAAGTATAAATCACAACAGCAAAAAGGCACTTGGATAACAGAATGAATGAATAAAATTACTAAGAAACATGCATGTGCACATACAAGGCAGCATAATAGAGCGGGTATACAGGTTGTAGTAGTTTAGATATTCAAAGGTTATAATCTTAAATATATAGTGGCAAACGAGGTTGAGAGTTCAGATAGGTATCCCACTGATATTCCTTTCCCACTGAGATAAGAAACAATGCAGTCAATTGTGTAATATCATATATATGTTTATATGTGTTCAAAGTGGAATAGTCAATATTAGTCTATATTTTGAATTATAGATACTTTGCTTGATCAAAACTTCAAATATAAATTGACATTCTTTACAATTTTAGCTTTTCAGGTTCTAAGCAGAGATGTCTTTTTTTAGGCATAGTGTCCAGCACTTGTACTGCAGCGGTGTGAAATGTATCCCTCAATAACAGAAATAATAGAATACATTATAAGCAAACACCTTGATTGATGATCATCAGAAAAGTAAACGAGCGTTAAAAAATATAGTAGAACAGCCCTGAAGAAGTCTCTTAAATGGTGTTCTAAACTTCCCGTTTCTTAAGTTGATAAGAATTAGCAATTATCAATCAATCAATCAATCAATCAAATAAAATGTGAATTTATGTCATCAAATTATATGTAAATATATTATTTTTGCTCAGGTCTTATCATAGAATATGCTAGAAAAAGCTAATAAACCAACAAACATCAGCAGCAGTGCTTGTCACAATACACTTCATTGACCACAGCTGGCAGCCTTTTTGAAGCTGTCCAAGGTTATTTTGAAGTTAGCTTCCAAGTGGAAACTGTTTTTGCTTCAGGTGTTATAGCAAAGGTACTTGGGTTGCTATACAGTAGGTATACTCCAGGTAGTTTTCAGCATTCAGTTTTGGAATTGAGTATGCTCTTGCTTGTAATAATGCATTAATGGCTTTAATTTGAATTAATTGTGAAAACTAAAATAACTTAAAATGCATATGTATTAGAATATTGGACCTTTCTTTTAAATATATTTTAATTGAATTTTCATAGAAGAACAAGTATAAAAATGTTTAATTTTTCCAAATTTCATAATACATAATTATTTCCATTAGATGGACAGTACATCAATCTTATGTGCATAAATAACACAGATTTTTGTTATGGTTGTATATTACAACATACAGTTGTGCTCATAAGTTTAAATACCCTGGAAGAATGTATGCTTTCTTGGCCATTTTTCACAGAATATGAATGATAACACAAAAACATTTCTTTCACTCATGGTTAGTGTTTAACTGAAGCCATTTATTATCAATCAACTGTGTTTACTCTTTTTAAATCATAATGACAACAGAAACTACCCAAATTACCCTGATCAAAAGTTTACATACCCCAGTTCTTAATACCGTGTATTGCCCCCTTTAAATCAATGACAGTTTAAAGTCTTTTGTGGTATTTGTGGATGAGGCTCTTTATCTTCTCAGATGGTAAAGCTGTCCATTGCGTAGCAATGGCTTTCCTCTGGTGACTCGACCATGCAACCCATCTTTCTTCAAGTGCCTCCTTATTGTGCATCTTAAAACAACCACACCACATGTTTTCAGAGAGTCCTGAAGTTATTTGTGGGTTTTCCTTTGCATCCCAAACAATTTTCCTGGCAGTTGCGGCTGAAATTTTATTTGTTCTACCTGACCGTAGTTTGGTTTCAACAGAACCCCTCATTTTCCACTTCTTGATTAGAGTTTGAACACTGCTGATTGGCATTCTCAATTCCTTGGATATCTTTTTATATCCCTTTCCTGTTTTATACAGTTCCACTACTTTTTCCCACAGATCCTTTGACAATTCTTTTGCTTCCCCCATGGCTCAGAATCCAGAAACGTCAGTGCAGCACTGGATGAAAAATGCAAGGGTCTGTCAGGATTCCAGAAACTTATTGACCTTTTATACACACACACTAATTACAAGCAAACAGGTCACAGGTGAGGATGGTTACCTTTAATAGCCATTCAAACCCCTTTTTGTCAACTTGTGTGCGTGTTATCAGGCCAAAATCACCAGGGTATGTAAACTTTTGATCTGGGTCATTTGGGTAGTTTCTGTTGTCATTATGATTTAAAAAAAGAAAACACAGTTGATTGATAATAAATGGCTTCAGCCAAACACTAACCATGAGTGAAAGAAATGTTTTTGTGCTATCATTTATATTCTCTGAAAAATGGCCAAGAAATCATACATTTTGCCAGGGTATGTAAACTTATGATCACAACTGTATACTAAACATAAATATTGACAGCCTATAAAGAAAAAAAAAGCAGAGTCAGGAAAGACAACTAAATATCCAAGATCAGTATCTAAACTTAAAAATATATAAATAAACTCAAAATATATAAAGAACGAACGAGAAGAATGAAAAGAAGAGAAAGTCTTCTACATATGAAAGAATATATTTAGTATGTATCCGATGGTGAGCCAATATATCCATGGTTGCCCGAGTGTTGCTGTTTGTGCATATTTTTCCATGCTGGAAGCTAACATAAGTTCATGAGTCTAATGTGTCTGTACGATGTTAATGGTTTTAGAGAAGATGGGTGAGAGATCACATTTCCAATGTTTTGTGATTGTCAGTCTTGATGCCAAAAGTAACAATATGTCTAAGTGGACGAGGGATAGTATCAATTCCTAGATTTAGTATTGCTAAACCTGGCAACAAAACTACCAATAGTGCTATCACTTTTAAAATTATCTGGAAGATTTTCCTCCAACAAGTCCGATTTTATATGTCCATAAAATATGGCATATATTACCTATTTGTCCACATCCTCTCCAAAATTAAAGGATTTTTTGTGTGAGTTCCCATACATTGTACATTGCTGGAAGAACTGTGGTGTCATGGTCAGGGGTCAGGCTCGGAGACCGGTAGCTATAGAAGTAGAGCAGTTCTTATTGAAAAGCAGGATAACTTGAAAAAAAAAAAAAATTGAAAAAAAAAAAAAAAAGAAAAGCAGGATAAGTATGCAGGCAGGTCACTCTGGTGGATGATGCAGGCTCACCTGCGGTATGAGGTCTAAGCACTAACTGGTATTTACCAGAGCTCCTTATGGTGGAAATGGATTTTGGTGTGTGTTAGTACCTCGAGAGCTTGATCTTTATCTCTACAATTCCAGCATTTTCTGAACTTCCTTCAACACCACTTTTCTATGTGCCTCATGAATGCAATATTGGTTTATTCAGATGTTCAGTGTCATGTTTGAGCACCCTGTTAGGACCTGGAAGTATTAAAAAGATGTCTCTATTCCTTTGTAAAAACCCTTTTTCCCATTGAGTTTGTGGCTTAGACAGGGCGTTGGAAACTGGAACTATCACTACAGGGGGCTTCGAGCTAACATCAGCCAGGGCAGCTACCTGCTTTTGGTCTATCCAGGTTTTTGACAGATTTGCATGTTAGATTCGGTACACTTTTTGCTTCTCATGTTGGTGTACTTTATCATTTGCCTCCACAACCTTTTCTACCATCTTAAATGGCCCCTGCCACCTGGCCAGGAACTTACTCTCAACTGTAGGTATTAATACCACCAGCTGGTCCTCAACCTGGAACTATGTAAGCTTGGTAAACCGGTTGTATACTCTTCTCCGTGCTTCTTGTACCCTGTGTAAATGCTCCTTCACCAAAGGCTCCTTCACCAGAGACAGGCTGCACCCCATCGGTAAGCATAGAAACAGGCTGAACCCCAATCTGCAAGCATAGAGGCAGGCTGAACATCATCAGCAGGCAGCATGGAGGAGGAATGGAACCCTTCAGCCGCCAGCATGGAGAAGGAATGGACCCCATCACCAGGCATCATGGAGGAGGAACAGACCCCATAAGCAGACACCATGGAGGAAGACTAGACCCCATCTACATGCAGCATGGAGAAGAAATGGACCCCATGAGCAGACAGCATGGAGGAGGGATGGACCCCATCAGCAGGCAGCATGGAGGAGGAATGGACCCCATCAGCGGGCAGCATGGAGGAGGAATGGACTCCATCAGCAGGCAGCATGGATAGTGGCAGAGTTGTGTGAGCAGCAGAAAAAGTTCTGTTTATTTTTTGGCTTAGATGCTGGAGTCCTGCAAGTATTTGCATGGTGCTGACCAGAGTGTACTGCTGATGGAAAAGTAGTAACAGTACTGGGGAGCATAGAGAGAAGAGTAACAGAAGTACAAGAAGAGGTCTGAGAGGTTGCTATGAGTAATGGTCCTGCAGTTCAATGGATTACATGCAGAGTAAGTGTGGTTACTGATAACAGGGTACGGACCTACAGGAGGTAAATAACACTCAGTGACAGCTGTGGTTGCTACGGGTAACAAAGGAAGAGATTCTTGATGTTTAGTGGCAGATCTGACTTTGTTTGAATCGCGCCAATCAAAGTGGCAATTGAAATAAAGGAGGATGACAGATGACACAGATGAAAAAATCTTCCTGCTCCGTCAGTTACAATCTCCTCAGCCGATATATTTGTGGTCTGCATGTGTGTGAGCCAACCACAATAGTGATTATGACACAGTGGTAAAACCTTCAGTTGTGACTGTTATATATAAGTCGTAGAGAGATATTCAGGTGGCAATGTAGCCTTGACCTTTGTGATGATGAAAATGCAAACAGTTAATTCAAGAAGGTTTTGTAGCCACACTTGTATCAATGATGAATGATATAATGATAGTTTTAAGCTTGGAGAGATAAGTCACTAGTGCAAACACATTGTAGTTCAATGTTCCATCTGTCAGTCCAGGGTCAGCCTTTGACCCGTCAATCCATGTTTGAATAGAGACTAGGTATATCTGCAGACAGCTGTGTTGTTCTTTATATGTCACAGAAATAAATCCCCAGATTGGTACAGATATTCACCTTCCTGAATTCCTGTAATGGGGTTTATGGGCTCTAAGTAGTTTGCTTCAAGGTTGACATGTTTTGCTTGCCCGGGTGTATGGCAAGCTTCTTCACAACCATCAAGCAGGGTAACACATGGGGATCTATTTAAGGGAGACTCCTTAATTGTGTTATCCTCCACATCTGTGTGTAACTCTGATGCAAGGGAGATCTTAGCCTTAACCCACTCATATTCTAAGCAGCAAAGGGGACAAATACTCAGGTTAAAAAACCTATTATATAGAGACACATAATCACGTGCCCCTGAAGATTGCACAATCATTGGCTATATATTCATTTTAGAATTACTCTCAGGGAAAAGGGAAGGAGGGGGGGGGGTGCTATTCAAAGGAAATAATAACATAGGGATAAAAAGGATGGATTTAGATTGATTGTTTTTTTTTTGCTCATTTGGAGGGAACACTAGACCACAGATAAAATAGTCATTATATTCATAAGTTCATTTTTCTAGGAAACTGGTTCTCAACTCCTGTCCCCAGGACCCACCAACAGGCCAGATTTTAAGTATTAGCTTGGGGTAAATCACTGCAATCACTGAGCAGCAAATGATACCAACTGTGATGCATTTCAGTTATCCTGAAAACCTGGCCTGTTAGTGGGTCCAGAGGACAGGAGTTGAGAACCACTGTTCTAGGAAGACACCAAAGATTTGTTCATGGTTCATTCCCTTTGGAAAAAGTGTATCAAGTTCAAAGATCCAGTGTTTTTTCAGGTTGCTTATATATATCAGTCACAATTGAAGGTTTTACCACTGTGTGGGCGGCTCACACACATGAAGACCACAAATATATTGGCTGAAGAGATTGTAGCTGAGCGAGCAGGAAGATTTTTTCATCTGTGTCAGCTGTCATCCTTTATTTCCATTGCCACTTTGATTGGTGCTATCATCGAGGAACTATACAGACCTGTTTATCCCTGAATTGGATTGGTACCTTTTTCATAGACATTTATTGTTCTCTATTCCTACCTGAACCTGTACAGCAAGAGGAGCTGCTTCCATATAATTGCTTATTGCTATGAATGCTTTGATACCATTTTACCCCTCATCTGATACTTTGTTGGACAGGGGATTCACTGTCACTGAGTGCAGCAATTCAATTCATGTGTTTGCCGTTGATGGAGCGATACTTGTATCAAGTTTCCTATTGAATTCCATGCACACACAGAGAACAGAGGAATGCATTACCGTTCCTCGTTAATTGGGGCTTCCTGTGCTCTATTTTATGTAGCATTGCTTATTTTAATCAATAACAACATTGTTATCTCTCAAGAATGGTGGTGCTTTTGTTTTGAATTTACATTTTTTTTGACCTGTTGCTATTTATACTTTATGTCCAATTAACAATATTTATTTTTGATAGCATACTGTCTGGGGTCACATTATACCAACTTTTTGGGCATCTGCCTTTTTTTTCACGATAGTGTCTTCTTGGTATGCTGATCCACACATGAAAAGGTGGAATGACAGATGCAATATTAGTCCTCAAGGTGATTCCCCACAACGAGGGTGAGTCATCTAACATTGAATTGTTTCAGGGTTACATCCTCACCTGCCTCGGGGGGGCTCTCTTGCAGGTGGCTTAACCACTGCAGGTTTTGGAGGTTCTTTCCCACCCAAAGGTATCTCTGAATGTCTGAAAAATTCTGAATGTCTACTCCACAACTCCTCACCCTGCATGGGTGAGAACCCCTGAGTACACAAACTGCATACCATTTGCCCTCCTTAAAAGGACCACAACGCAACCAGCAGGGAAATATACCTGCTGCCCAGGACACATTCACAGCCTCTTGTACAATATTATTACTATGCTTTTGGATAAAACACTCTTTTGGCTTAAAAATGGAAGCAATACATTATAAAATGATTATATTATCCTGTAGCATACGCATTTTTAATACTAATGGAATACATTATACAGTGGTACCTTTTGCTTATTAATCTTTCCTTATGTTACCATGAACCTTTTTGCCTTCACATTATAGTGCAGTGTTTGAAAGAATCTTGGCTTCCTCGGTAAAAAACAGATCTGCTTCCTAGGCTGTAGGCTATTGATCTGCAATTCATAAATAACCTAGGAGGTAGGTCCAATATAAGTGAGACAATAATAATTAAGTAATTAATCACCATTACTATCACATTCACAATAAGTAAAATGTTAGCTGTGTTTTATGCTGTGAACGTTGTCTGAATGCTATTAGCTTGGTTTATTTTTATAACTCTAAACCTACCCCTTTTTATTTGTTATCCACTCATCTGGCATATGTCTAAGCAAGTAGAACAATAGGATATGATGATTATGCAATCAGTTTTGCTTCTGACTTGTGTTAGTCCATATCAAATTGGGAAAGTTTATATGGTAGACATCAACGTTAATGTGGTACCAACAGTTTTCACAACTTCAGTTAGCTATGGTGTACATGGGCAACTGTAAAAAAATATATTCATAGCATGCCAATTCAAGCAAATTTATGTTTATAGAGTTAAGCATTGTTCTTCTATAAATCAGAGCCCTGAGGAAGAAAAGTTAATGGAATAATAACCTTATTAAAAAAGCAGTGTAAAAGAAAGGGTGCAAAGTATTGTAACCCAAACTACCATTCACAGTTTACTCTTTGGATAATCTGCTCACAGTAATCTGAGTTCTGGCTGGTTGCTTTGAGTACTTAGCATGTATCTATTGCACTTTGTCCTACCTTTGGCAGGTATTTTATTTGCATATACAATAATAGAAAAACATAGTTAGCTGTAGAACAACCAACATTCTATATAATTTATTACCCTGCACTAGCTCATCTAACATATTACTTTATTACATAGAACATATTGTGAAAATTCCTCATTTCTTTATTTTTGTGATGCTGTCAATTGCATATGTAGGGGGTAATTTAATAAAGAAATACGGATAGTTTTTTGATGCTATGGCCCTTCAAAATGGCATGCGCCAAATTCAATAGTGCCTACCGCCTGTTATGGCAACGTTACCAACAAGTATGACACTTTTACAATGCACCAAACTATAAAATAATTATCTTCAGTTCTTAGATATCAAAAGTGGAGGTAATTAATACCTACTCTAAATTGGCATAAAGATACAGACAGAGTGTCTGTCCCTGTCTGCAGTGTACCAGAGCAGCATATTTGCTGCTGCTTCTTCCTCCCTTCAGAGTAGACAGCCTCCTAATAACCAATGATGCTGTAGTGGGCAAAGCCTGACGTTAAGCTGAGACACCAGTTCCCCATTAGGTCCACTCTTACCTTGTAATTGAGAGCAGGCAGTAGGTGTACTCTTTAGCCAATAGAAGGCTGTCTATTGACTATGGATCTGCCCACTGCCTTATGTCGATCACAAGAGGAGTTGACCTGAGGGGGAACTAGTGTCTGTAAGTCCCCACTAGGCTCCACCTCTGGTACAAAACTAATTTCTGCTACGTTGCGTGTGTTACAGCTTCAACAGCAGGAAGGGAGCTGTACTGAGGTCACTCCATAATCAGTGAGCTTCCACACTTGGTGCTTGCACTGGAATTTGGCATGTGGAGGTGCATTGTAATTAAAGATATAGAAGATATATAAAGAGTGTTTTTGACACTTTTTATGAATTCCAGGGAGAGTATTGATAACATGCTAGCAGAACACAATTATGTTACATTTCAATGCTCTTTGTGTATTTTGTGTTTCTACTATATGAAATAATGTTTCTGTTAATACAATACAGTTCAATATTTAATCTAAATGTATTTTAAATAGTGATCAAGTTACAATAATGGCTAATACCCATCATCTATAATTACAGAATATTATTATCTATTTCTAGGATCTTTTCTGTTCAAGGAAAAGTTTAAGGCCATACACAACGTCTTGATGATGCCAATGTCAAAGTGTTTTTGGTGACTAACTGGGTTTTATATAGTAAACTCGCACATAGTTTGCCGGCTAGGCTTCAACAGCACTGTGTGCTGTGAACTGGAATGCTAGAGTTTAAAATTAGAGAGATGATCTCAGAAAACCTTAGGCATTCAGAAAGGCTAATTGTTGTGAAATGATGTTTTCACTTGAAAGAGCGTGAGCTGTTCTGAACTTAACATCCAGCTAACAGTTAGAGACGAGATGCCTCTTTGACTTCTTGACTGTGTGGAATATAACTTAGCATGGGAAATTGCAGTGGAAGTACTATTCCTCTGTGCTATAATTTGAGATACTCGACTATGTAATAGAAATTCTATAGCTTACATGTGAAAGAAAGTCGATATTAAAACAGAATGTTACAATTTCTATTGAAATACATAAAAACATTATAATATCACAGTAATGTTACCTTTATACTCATATGAAAGCTGACCTCCAAGAAACTTAAAAGGTGCATTTTTTTGGGGCTGTGCCTGAACTGCAAGGGTAAACTGCTTGTTTATGTCTAAAGGACTTAATAAAGCACTTTTACTCACCTGATCCTACATTCCTGCAGGCTCCTTTGTGTTACTAGACCAATCTCTGCACTCTGGCACCCTAAGATGCATTGACATCATTAAGACAGATGCAAGAACCATAACTCTGTATCAAACATGAGGATGCCAATGACCAGTCCACTGCAAGAATGTGGGAGAATCTCATATGCCAGTGGAGCAGAGAATAAAGTAAGAAAAACTGCTTTTCTGTCCCCTAGAAATAAACAAGCAGTTAACTCCACTAGTCTGGGCACAGTTCAACTGCATGGGAGGATTTTTAGGTTTCCTGGAGCTAGGCTTTAAGATGAGACAGAATCGATAGTTATCATACCTTTCAGCCACAGAGGATACATAAAATTGCAATAGCAGTAAAACTGCCCACTCTTTAAAATGTATTATTGGCTTGTTGACTATATAACTATTATACTTGATGAGAACAGTTTTTAGAACTTTTTTCAAAGCTTAATTAATCTTTATAAGTAGAGTTGAGCGGACCCGAACTGTAAAGTTTGGGTCTGTACCGAACTTTGGGGTGTCCGTGACCCGGACCCGAACCCGGACATTTGAAAAAAAGTTTGGGTTCGGGTTCTGAGTTCGGGTATTTGATCACGCGTGTTGAATAGCTGCAGGGCAGCCAATCAACAAGCGTTTCACTGGTTTGCCCTTAGAAGCCATCACAGCCATGCCTACTAATAGCATGGCTGTGATTGGCCAGTGCATCATGTGACCCAGCCTCTGTATAAGCTGGAGTCACGTAGTTCTGCATGTCACATGCTCTCAGGCTAGTCTAGGGAGAGGATGCTGCCGGCGATGTGAAAGACAGATTGCAGATATTAATAACATCTCATCCTGCATTACAGAATGATCTGATTCTGGACTAGGTAGAGATTACTACTACTGCTTCGAGGGACAGATTGCAGATCTCATCCTGCATTACAGAATGATCTGATTCTGGACTAGGTAGAGTCTACTGCTTTGAGGGACAGATTGCAGATCTCATCCTGCATTACAGAACGATCTGATTACGTCCTACTCTAGACGTTAGACAGGGAGCTTCGTCATCATCATTAGAGATGGATCAGGTCTTAGTCTAGTAAGACATTACGTCCTACTCTACAATAATTATAGACGTTAGACAGAAAGTGTAGCGGCCGTCGTAGGAGAGGGATCTGATCGGACTCTCGTACACTGTACGTCTTGATGCACTGAGGTCGAATATGTCTCCGACCCAGTGTACTACGTGACCGGTTAGTGTC
>BLSH010345389.1:283923-295107 GCA_018402905.1 Glandirana rugosa | reverse complement strand
TCTAAAATCATCTCCTAGTTCTATAGGGTCAGGTTCCTGCTGTTGCTGTAAGGGACAGATTATTGTTCTAAAATCATCGCCTACTCCTATAGGGTCAGGTTCCTGCTGTTGCTGTAAATGACAGATTATTGTTCTAAAATCATCGCCTACTCCTATAGGGTCAGGTTCCTGCTGTTGCTGTAAGGGACAGATTATTGTTCTAAAATCATTGCCTACTCCTATAGGGTCAGGTTCCTGCTGTTGCTGTAAGGGACAGATTATTGTTCTAAAATCATTGCCTACTGCTTTTGCAGCCCTCTAGCACATCTAGAACATCCAGGTGTCCGCTCAACTCTATTTATAAGTGTTGTTTTTCCCAAAATAGGAAAAAACAGCAGGTCAATAGCAAACTGCTCTTTATAGAAGTAGTGGTTGAAATTCATTTTAAAACCCTTCCCTATCCCAAAATTGAAAGAGACAAAGCAGGTTTTTTTTCTTGCAATACAAATTTTAGTGTATAATCTGAGACAATAGCCACAAATATTGTTCAGTGGCTGTAAGTATGTAATCAGCTTGATTAGGAATAGACAAGGCAGGTGCTGTCTTCAAATAAAAATTAGAGTGTATTATTTCAGAGGTCATTGCCATGCATATTATACAGCGGCTGGACAGTATGTAAGCAGTTTCTTTAGGCTATAAAGCAAGAATTAGAAACAAGGCAAGTTGTATCCTGAAATTAAAATTACAGTGTATGATTTAAAAGACAATAGAACCCATAATGTACAGTGGCTGGACAGTACATAAGCAGCTTCTCTAGGCCAAAATGCAAGATGGAAAGAGAAGGCAGGTTTTATCTTGAAATAAAAATTAAAGTGTATTATTTCAGAGACAATATCCATACATATTGTGCAGTGGTTGAACAGTTTGTAGCAGGGTTTGACCCCTAAGGATGTGCTAAAAAATTAAACACGTTGGGTAGAGCTAAAGAGTGCCGAAGTCTTGCTGCTGCATGGCTTTGCATGTAGCAGCCATCTTTGTGAGTTTTTGATAATTGCTTTTTATATTGGTTTGTTGAGCCCAGCTTTTAAAATAAATACTACACTGTATGAGCATTTTGGCTCCGGTAGTGAGCACTTTTTTTACACAGCTAAACTACATATCTGCTGGCCCCGGAAAGTAATGGCCTTACCAATACCATCAACAGAGGGTTACTATCCTTAAAGAGACTGCTCCTAAGAGCAAGATGCTGTGGTCCATCCTTCTTGGGAAAATATCAAAATGCCTATGCGCTGCCTATAATTTAAGCAATATCATCTTCTGGTGAGTGTGGTGTGTTGATGGTAGTTATCACTATGGAGAAGTGGGCTAGAATCATCCAGATATATATGTTTAAAGGAGTCACATCCACATTTGTTATACATTTCAAAATTCCTTATTTTTTTTTTTTTCACAGACCGTCATAAGATATATAGATGAGCTGAATTATATATTACTTACACACTAATGCTTCATGTTATTTAAAGGGATATATATTATGTATTTATTTTGTTATGAATTGAATATATACCATTCACATATTAATATCCCCATGAAATTTAAAAGGACAGTTACCATTTATTCACTTGGATTGTTCACTGGATATATTTATGTTTTGTGACATCGCTTTCGTTGATTTTATTTATTGCTGTGTTTGAGCACAGCACTGTTTTTACTATTTTGTCTGGAAGGTTTAGTTTACTGACCTTTTAGTGCTAGCTGCTGTTTCCCTTATTTTCACTAAGCACTAACTTTACATTCTTTATCTAACTGATGAACAGTATGTAAACATCTTCTTTAGGACACAATGCAGGAGGAAGAAACAACACCGTTTTTATCCTTAAATAAAAATAGAGTGCCTTATTTCAGAGACAACAGCCACACCTATTGTGCAGTGGCTGGACAGTATGTGCGCAGCTTGGTTAGGTTACAATGTAAGAGGGAAAAAGAACGTAGGTTTTATGATAAAAAAATAGAGTGTATTATTTCACAGAAAATAGTCATACATCATATACTCTGGCTGAAGAGTAAGTAAGCTCGTTGATTGGGTTGCAAGGTAAGAGGGAGAGATGAAGCAGGTTGTAGCTTCAAGAGTATATTATTTCAGAGACAATAGTCACACATACTGTGCAGTAATTGCAGAGTTTTGTTGACCAAATGTAACTGGCTTCCATTTAAGCATGGTTTGGCAAAAGATAAAAAACTTCAGGTGTTGAATTTGAAACCTGTTGGAGTCAATGGGAAACTAATATTGGCAAACAGTAGGCAAGGGATAGTCAAACAAATAGCATGGAGGGCTGGGTACTGCTTTGAGGGACACATACCAAAGCAAAATTTTTTTTTTAAAAATTCAGTTTGGTGGGCTCAGCGATTTTAGTAACGCTTAAAGTAAAACATTAAAAGAGATGCCCTTAACCTGTCTACATAATACCCCTACTCATTCATTAGGAATGAGTAGAGGTACTATGAATGCGTTCTATCATGCTAATATGCTGTTTTGCCTGCTTTTACATGTGAATATCTCTTTATTTTTAAATAAATTAACTGCCAATTCCTACCACACTATGGAGTTCCTCTGCTTTATTCCCTATGCTGGCTATTCTCTGGCTTGATCCATATGGAGTTTTGAGTAGCCAAGATGCTGGCTATAATGCCTTTGGAGGCCTGCCTGGAGCTGGAGGATGTGATCTGATGGATGCAGTGGTTCTATTGATTGAATAATGGTTCATCTCCACTCCCTGTTGTCCAGTGTGTGACAACCTTTAGAGGACCAGGCTTGAATGCTTCTTCCTTCTGTTTGACCCCTTGCCTTGTGGGAGGACTAGCTTATATCAACTTAAGCTACATTGGTGACAGTTTGCTTCCCCTGCGATCCATTGGTGCCGCTCCTGCTGGCACTCCTCTGCACACCCACTTTGGCACTCTTTGGCAGCTTTTATTTGATTGATTGAAGACAAAACACATATACTGCACATGCTTTACAAGCTCCTGAAGAAGCAGACAAAGTGAAACATGTTGAGCTACAAGAATTGTGATTGATACAGGGTTCATGTATGGTTATTTAGTATGTATATCAAATTCTTTTATGAAATAAGGACAGTGTTTGCTGACCTGATGCTTTTTTCACATGTGGGATTATAATAAAAATATTTTTATATAACAACGTTTTGTTACCTCTCTCCTACAATTTCAATAATTCTATTTCTGGGATGAAGGTGCCTGTTTATCTATAGATGTAGGTGGCTCTTCCAGTAAAAAAGGCACAATGAATGATTTAACATGCAGCAAATAATATAGGTTTTGCAAACGAGGACCAGCTTCAGAAACATTATGTGTGACACTTTTACAGTATAAGAGTACTAAAATAGGATAGGAGCTGGTAATGTTGGCAAAAAAGGCACAATGACAATGTGTCAATCACAGCCGGTTATGTGATGTAAACAAACCGCGGTAACGAGCTGTTACCGGGTTCTCTCTCTCACACACTGATGGTGTGTGAGAGGGAGATTGCGGTAACAGCTTGTTACCACCTACTGGGTACACCAAGCACACTGATCATCCCCCCAATAAAAGGACCTGTCACCACCCCATCAAAGTACCTGTCACAGCCCATCAGAGTTCCTGTCCATTAAAGTACCCGAGTACCTGTCACCTGTCAATCAAAGTACCAGAGTACCTGTCCCCTGTCAATCAAAGTACCTGAGTACCTGTCACAGCCCATCAAAGTACCCGAGTACCTGTCACCTGTCAATCAAAGTACCCGAGTACCTGTCACCTGTCAATCAAAGTACCTGAGTACCTGTCACAACCCATCAAAGTACCAGAGTACCTGTCACCTGTCCATCAAAGTACCCGAGTACCTGTCACCTGACCATCAAAGTACCTGAGTACCTGTCACCTGTCCATGAAAGTACCCGAGTACCTGTCACCTGTCCATCAAAGTACCCGAGTACCTGTCACCTGCCCATCAGAGTACCCGGGTACCTGTCACCTGCCCATCTGAGTACCCAAGTACCTGTCACCATCCCATCTGAGTACCCGAGTACCTGTCACCATACAATCTGAGTACCCGAGTACCTGTCACCAGCCCAGCAAAGTACCCGAGTACCTGTCACCTGCCCATTAGAGTACCTGAGTACCTATCACCAGACCATCAGCGTACCCGAGCACCTGTCACCAGACTGTCAGCGTACCAGAGTACCTGTCACAAGCCCAGCAAAGTACCTGAGTACCTGTCACCTGCCCATTAGAGTACCCGAGTACCTGTCACCAGACCATCAGTGTACCAGAGTACCTGTCACCTGCCCATCTGAGTACCCAAGTACCTGTCACCAGCCCATCAGCGTACCCGAATACCTGTCACTAGCTCACCTGAGTACCCAAGTACCTGTCACCTGCCCACCTGAGTACCCAAGTACCTGTCACCAGCCCATCAGAGTACCCTAGTACCTGTCACCTGCCCTTCAGATTACCCAAGCACCTGTCACCAACCCATCTGAGTGACTGAGTACCTATTTGCAGCTAATCAGAGTACCCAAGTACCTTTTACAGTCCAATAGATTAACCGAGTACCTGTCTCCAGCCCATCAAAGTACCCAAGTACCTATCTGCAGCCCATCAGAATACCTGAGTACCTATCTGCAGCCCATCAGAGTACCCGAGTAGCTGTCCTCTGCCTTTCAGATTACACGGGTACCTGTCACCAACCCATCTGAGTAACTGCGTACCTATCTGCAGCCCATCAGAGTACCCATGTTCCTTTTACCAGTCCATTGGAGTGCCCGAGTACCTGTCTCCAGCCCATCAAAGTACCTAAGTACCTATCTGCAGCCCATCAGAATACCTGAGTACCTATCTGCAGCCCATCAGAATGCCTGAGCACCTATCTGCAGCCCATGCCTCATAGAATATACCTCGGGTGTTTTGCTTTCAAAAATGGGTCATTTTGGGGGTAATTCCACTGTCCTGGTGCTCCAGGGCCTTCAAAAGTGTGATAGGTATGAATTAAATTTTATGTGTAATTTATGCTCCTAGAATGCCTGAGGGTGCTCCCTGCACGTTCAGCCTTTGTATGTGGCCAGGGTGTGAAAAAGTCTCACATATGTCGTATCGCCATACTCAGGACGAGTAGCAGAATATATTTTGGGGGTTATTTTTTGCTATGTACATGCTATGTGTTAGAAATATCTTATAAATTGACCACTTTGCGTAAAAATAAAAGCGTTTTCATTTTCTTTCCACGTTTTTCGAAGACTTGTGGAAAAAAATGAACCATTCAAAAGAGTCTTAATGCATCATAGATTATACATTGGGTGTTCGCTTTCGAAAATGGGGTCATTTTGTGTGTAATTCCATTGTCCTTGTGCTCCAGGGCCTTTAAAAATATAATAGGTCATTAGGAAATTAGATATGAAAATTCTGCTCCTAGAATGCATGACGGTGCTCCCTGCATGTTGGACCTCTCTATGTGGCCAGGCTGTGAAAAAGTCTCACACATGTGGTATTGCCATACTCGCGGCAAGTAGCAGAATGTATTTTGGGGTGTAATTGGAAGTATGCATATGCTGTGTGTGAGAAATAACTTGTTGTTATGACAATTTTGTGCAAAAAAAAAAAATAATAATTTCTTAATTTTCCCAAGAATTGTGGGAAAGAAGTGCAACTTCAAAAAACTTGCCATGCCTCTTACTAAATACCTTGGAATGTCTAATTTTCAAAATGGAGTAATTTGGGGGGTATTTGTACATTCCTGACATTTCAGGGCCTCAAGAAAAGAGATAGGTCATCAGTACACCAGGTGTGATCAATTTTCAATGATTGGCACCATAGCTTGTAGACTCTATAACTTTCACACAGACCAAATAATATACACTTATTTGAGTTATTTTTACCAAAGATAGGTAGCAGTATACGTTTTGGCCCAAATTTATGAACAAAAATTACTTACTTGCAAAATTTTATCACAAAAACTAAAAAAAAGTGTTTTTTTTTCAAAATTTTCGCACTTTTTTCACTTATGTCGCAAAAAATAAAAAACCCAGAGATCATTAAATACCACCAAAAGAAAGCTCTATTTGTGTGAAAAAAATGATAAAAATTTTGTTTTGGTACAGTGTAGCATGAGAGAGTAATTGTCATTCAAAGCGCGAGCGCGCTGAAAGCTGAAAATTGGTCTGGGCAGGAAGGGGGTATAAACGTCCTGTATTGAAGTGGTTAAAAAATAGCTCAAGCTCTGTCAGATTGGATGGAGAGGATCTATGAACAGTAATTTTCAAGTCTTGCCGCAGATTCTCAATTGGATTTAGGTCTGGGCTTTGACTGGTCCATTCTAACACATGGATATGCTTTGAACTAAACCATTCCATTGTAGCTCTGGCTGTATGTTTAGGGTCATTTTCCTGCTGGAAGGTAAACCTCCACCCCAGTCTCAAGTCTTTTGCAGACTTGTAAAATTGCCCTGTAATTGACTCCATCCATATTCCCGTCAACTCTGACCAACTTCCCTGTCCCTGCTGAAGAAAAGCATTCCCACAACATGATGCTGACACCACAATGTTTCACGGTGGAGATGGTGTGCTCAGGGTGATGTGCAGTGTTAGTTTTCTGCCACACATAGCGCTTTGCTTTTAGGCCAAATAGTTCAATTTTGGTCTCATCTGACCAGAGCACCTAATTCTGCATGTTTGCTGTGTCCCCCACATGGCTTCTCGCAAACTATAAATGGGACTTCTTATGACTTTCTTTCAACAATGGCTTAATTCTTGCACTCTTTCAAAAAGGCCCTATTTGTGGAGTGCACGACTAATAGTTGTCCTGTGGACCAATTCTCCCTACTGAGCTGTGGAGCTCTGCAGCTCCCCCAGAGTTACCATAGGCCTCTTGGCTGCTTCTCTGATTAATTCTCTCCTTGCCTGGCCTGTCAGTTTAGGTGGACGGCCATGTCTTGGTAGGTTTGCAGTTGCAGTACTCTTTACTTTTTTGGATGATCTATTGAATGACAGTGCTCTGTGAGATGTTCAAAGCTTGGGATACTTTTTATAACCTAACCCTGCTTTAAATTTCTCCACAACTTTACCACTGACCTGTCTGGTGTGTTCCTTGGCCTTCATGATGTGGTTTGTTCACTGAAGTTCACTAACAAACAGAATATGCAAATTTATACTGAGATTAAATTACACACAGGTGAACTTTTTTTACTAATTAGTTGACTTCTGAAGGCAATTGGTCCCACTAGATTTTAATTAGGGGCATCAGAGTAAAGGGGGCTGAATACAAATGCAAGCCACACTTTTCAGATATTTATTTGTAAAAAATGTTGAAAACCATTCATAATTTTCCTTCAACTTCACAATTATGTGCCACTTTGTGTTGGTCTATCACATAAAATCCCAATAAAATACATTTACGTTTTTGGTGGTAACATGACAAAATGTGGAAAATGTCAAGGGGTATGAATACTTTTTCAAGGCACTGTATAGATGTGATATTTCTACCTCTTCTTCTATACTGCTTCCTAAAAAAGCAGTGAGTGCTGGCATTCTTAGCAACCACCACCATCACAGCCACATACAGGAATCCCTGGCCATGTAAGCAAAGGGGGCAGAAATAACAGTGATATATCTTCCCAAATATGGTCACTGACCATATTTGGGCAATGACATTGACCAAAATTGCCAGTGGCAATATTTGGTCAAGGATGTCGCCACTATCCACAACTCATCCCATATGTGGCTGATGACAGTTTGGTAAACTATCATTCAGTGAGCAGTACAGTCATAATTGGGTCTATCAGGTTTTTAATTCAATTTTAATTCAATTGAGTCAGTGTGCAGCAGGCATCATGACAGATAATAGATTTACATGAGGGACTTTTTAGGAGATTTTTTTTTTTTTTTTTAGGGCCTGTCAAACATTTGGGTGTCTTTATTTATTGGTTGCATTTTTTAATATGTACCCCTTACTCATTCACAGGAATTGATATCTGGGGCCCCCTATTTTTAAAGGGGCCTCCAAATTCTTATAAGCCCCCTCACCGGCAGGTCCCTACAACCACCAGGCCAGGGTTGTGTTGAAGAGGCCCTTGTACCCCTGTTACCCTCTGGCAAAACACTAATGTCCCCATGTTGATGAAATTGAATGCAATATGGCAACATGAAGGCCTTCTTTGCACCGCTAGTGTACAGAATGCCCCAGAAACATAATTTCCTGTTTGTGTGATTGGCTTACTGATTTTCCCAGAAGTCTGCACTAAGATACAACTATTTTCGCTGCCTCTCCTGCACATGCCTACGCACTGAAGCCGCCACTGACAGCTCAGTGTGGGACTGGACCGGAGAGGCTGCAGAAAAGGTATGTATAGCCATTTCTTCTTTACAGGGCTAGATAGATGTGCTTTAGCATGTGGCTGTGAGTAGCTTTACAGTTAGTTAGGTTTTAGGCGAACTTAAACTTAAATTTCTCACTCCAAACCAGGGCATAGTTTGAATACTATGCAAAGTGAAAATGGGCACATGCTGAGTAAATAAATTTACATTCACTGAGTGATGCATCAGATTAATAGTCCTGTGAATAACAGATCTTGAGCAAATCTTGTTTAGTGAAGGTTTAACATGGGAGAATATTGTTTAATGCAATCTTCAATGGGCAAATGTTGCTTGAAGCTCATTTGAAATTAGGTAAAAACCAATGTAATAAAGTGAATCTGAAAAACTGAATCTAGGCTTGGGCAAAAACAATGGTATATATACCATCTTGTCTGCAATTCTGTACCTACTGTTTTTTCAGAACCCAGCAAAACTGTTGCACTCACTCTTGTACATAATTTAAAATAAAATTCTGTGTCAAACAGTACTTGTGTGTAAAATACATAAGACACAATTAAACTGTACTAATTACTATACGAATTGTCTTTGACACTTTTTATTTGGACTCAAATTTTCAGATTTCTATTGTTTGCAGATTATTTTCTGGTAAGTTAACCACTTGACCCCCATGCTAATTGTGACACTTCTCACATATACAGTACATGTAAGAATCAGCATTTATTGCTAGAAAAATTACTTAGAACCCCCAAATATTATATATTTATAATATATTATATATATAAAGCAGATAACCCCGGAGAATAAAATGGTGGTTGCTGCATTTTTTTTAAATGCAAACTTTTAGGAAAACAATACTCTCCAATGAATTGTATGTAATTTAATACTCAATGTTTTGGTAAAATAAAAAGTATAATAAAAGAGGACACCGAGTGAATAGATACCTAACATGTCACTTTAAAATTGCATACACCAGTGGAAGGGCTACAAACTACAGTACCTAAAAATCTCCATATGAGAGGCTTTAAAGGCTTTTACAGGTTACCAGTTTAGAGTTACACAGGAGGTCTGCTGTTGGAATTATTGATCTAGCTTGATACATCACATGTTTGATGCAATCACTATTTACAAATGCATACTGGACTTACGTATGCATTTGTATTTGAGTGTGAACACAGGGAGACAGAGGCACTTTAATTTTTTTAGCTTAAAACTTTTTTACACTGTGCACTGTCCCTTTTGTATCAACTTTATTGCTATCGCAAGGGATGAACAGCATGCCTTGTTATAACAATAAGCATGGCAAGTCCTCTTTATGGAGAGATCAGTGGTCTATTAGAAAGCATCTGGTCAAACTGAAAACAGAAGTGACTAAATCAACAGAGCTTCAGGTTTTTTTTTTACATCAGCACAAGCACAGCAAGAAGTGGTAGTACCAGGCTCCTCAATTGAAAGAGGGGGGCCAGCAAAGGTGGCAGGCAGTTGTAGGAGTTATTGAGAGGCTGGTAAAATATATAAAGATGTTGTTGCGTCAAGTAAATTGATATCAGGGGGCGTGGCTTAGCGAAATCCAAAACAGCAAATAGACAGCACCACAGTTACTTTCGAAGATGATGCATTTATTGTTCAAAAGACATACATACATGTCATATCATATCCAATGGAAGATACGTCATAAGGCACAAGGTAGATTGACGCGTTTCACGGAAAATTACATCTGCTTAGTCATAATATAGCAATCAAATGTCAATGATGGTATATATATATATATATATGCATAGTCTAATTTAACACAGGTTTATAGTAGACTCATTGATTGCCTGGTGCACAAAAGCAATCACCTGTCTAAAATAAGACGGAATTGCAAGAGACAAATATATGACAGCACACAAAAACATGTTACATTCATTAATAACAATTGAAAAAGAATTAAAGAACAAAAAACATAAATATGTAGTATGGAGTGCAGAAACAATTTGTATCTGATTGTATTTCGTCAGGAGAAGAAAAAACACGCATATACAGACAAAATGTCTCAATATTAAAAATATGAAGGATGTATATACAGTATATAAAAGATATATCTGAAGGATATATATACCTGCGTGTTTAATGTCTCCGACAAAAAAGTGATTATTAAACAAGAATCAGAAAACATTAGTGGATCTATTGTTTCTAATGTCTGCAAGATGTTCTCGGAATCTGTCTCCGGGTAGTCCTGCCTACATATTGGATTGAACAAGCTGCACATGTGATTGCATAAACCACATATGATGTCTTACAGTTATAGAATTTATCAATGGAATATTCCCTGCCATCCACTGTGCAAAAAAACTTGTTTCCTTGTAATATATGGGAACAACTCGAGCAATCACTGCTTCCACATCTAAAGTTCCCTTTACAGTAGAGCCATGTCAAGGACCGTGATTTATGCCCAGAGTCAAAGAAACTGGGAGCCAAAAAGTTACCCAGTGTCTTTGCTGTTCGGGCAACTATTTTTACACCTTGATCTAAGATCTGGGAACAGATGGAGAAACCGGTCTCCAATGGGGGCTACCAGTAATTTATCTCGAAATTTATTACGATCTTCCTACTTGTCTTGTCTAGAAAACTCTGCATCGTTTTTTTTTTTTCGTTAGATCATGTGTATCGACAGGGGTATACCAGGAACCCATATCAAGACTTATGTTACTCTAGTTCGCGTAATAAATATTTGTGTATGGTTAAGAGAAACCGCTGAGGTAGACAAGGGTCTAGAATCTAGTTCCACATTTTTATCAACGGGCTTGTCGTTTCTGTGACCCATTGAAAAACCGAGGGTCAAAGAAACTGAGACCCGTATTTAGTG
>BLSH010345389.1:241315-259450 GCA_018402905.1 Glandirana rugosa | reverse complement strand
AACTTTACAGTCCGGGTTCGCTCAACACTAGTTATGATGCCTGCCTCTGTTGTCAAGGTCTTCTAGGTGGCGGTTAAAGTCTCTCATTTGTAAGGTGTGAGTATCAAGAGTGTGGTGCATGTGGCGTATTGCCACGTTGTGCTGCAAGGTCACAGTTTCCATTTCTTGAACTCTGCCCATAATCGCTTGTATATCTAGGTGGAGCCCCGTGATGGCAGCTGTTAGCGTCTCTTTAATATCGGTCGCCACAGAATGAAGGTTGTGCAAACTTGGTTGTATTTGTGGGGTTAGGGTTATCCCTCCTGCTGCTGGGGGAATGCCCGGGTTGGGCGTGGTAGGCTGTGACAGGTTATGCATGTGCCCTGTGTTGTTTGTTTGCGTCCTGAGAAGTTCGGGGGTTTGTTGGCTCAAATTTTCTATTGTGCCTCTGGTGGAGCCGGGGGGGCGAGATCTGGTAGCAGAGGAATCGTGAGATGCCGTCCCCATTGTTGCCAAGTACTTTTTAAGCAAAGAGTGAGTAAAGCAATAAAAGTCTTAGTAGGAATTAAAGAACCTCCTTTTTAACTAGTATAATCCCTCAGTCTGTGGGATGTGTGTATTTAGGTAGCCATCAGGTCATCTGGTGCTGTGTTACCCTGTGGAAAATACAGTAGACAGTTTGTTTTGTCGGGAATAGCAAGCTGTAGCAATATGGCCGCCAGAACCGCAAGTAGGCTGAAGCCGCGGCCTAGATTTTGGCTGACTTTCTATATGGGCTGACAGGTGTAGCAAGATGGCCGCTGGGACCGTGATTAGGCCAAAGCCGGGGGCTAAATTTCTGGATGACCTGCCGTTTGGATGGCGTGGCCGTCAGGTAGATGGTAGGTCTCCTAATGCGGTTTATTGGAGACAATTGTGGCAGTGGGGGCTAGGATGGGCAGAGGTTGGTGTAATCCCCCAGGTGTATTGGCCGTAATCTCCGGGGAGGTGTGTTTAGTAGGCTGCAGTGATGGCTTCTGCCGCGGGGGTATGAATAGCCCCGTTGCTGTCGTAGCCCAGTTCCCCAGTCCTCCTCTGTGCCTCTCAGGGACTAGGCTTAGTAGTCTATTGAGGATTGCTCACCTGAGCTTTGAGGATGGTGGCCGGCGGGCCTGGAGCTCCGTGATATGGCGGCGGCTGTGTGCAGGGCAGTAAGCCGCAGGTGCTGCATGCGGCGGATCCACTCAATAGCAGCCCCAATGTCAAGATGATGGTCGGGGAGGTTGATTAGTGGGGTGTCCATGGGTTTGCAGTTTAGCAGGGACACAAATGGAGAAGGATTGCTTATTAGGGACCGGGAGCTCTGTTCCTATGCGTCCTCTTCCTAGTACATCCAGACACTCCCCCACAGAACCCTTTTTTACGTCGGCACCTATGCGATCCGATTCATGTCCGAACTGTCAGTTCACAGTGCAATATGCAAGCTGAAATGGGGGTGTCATTAACAATTTATTGACACTCCCCCCAGTTCGCATAAAGCAAGAGTGAACTGCCGTGGGAGTTGGGTGCGATGCAGGAACCCGCAGTGGATTTGCAGGGTTCCAGCATCGCACAAGTGTGAACCGGCACTAATAGTTTATAACTATTATTATAGTTTTTCTTATTATTATTTATTGTTAAAATTAAAAAATTTGTTTTTGGAAAAATTTGTTAAAACGGTTTTTCGTTATTCAGATGTTTCTGAATTAACGAATATTCCAAATTTTGACGAAAAACTAATTTGGAACTAAACGAATTGCACATGTCTAGTCAAGATTTAAAATTGCACATACCTATGAAAGGCATCAAATTGTGGTACCTAAAATTACCTGTAGGCAATGCTTCAAAAGCCTTTACAGGTTATCACACAAGCTCTGCTGCTAGATTTTTGCTCTCACTCTGACATATACGGCGATACCTTACATGTGTGGTGCAATCACCATTTATATATGATTGATGTGTCTGTATTAGCATTTGGATTGGAGCACAAGCATTGGGACAGGGGTGCATTAATATTTTTCTTTTTTCTCTTTTTTCTTTTTTTATTTAACTTTATTGCTATCACAGGGGGGTGAAAAAGACCACTTTTAAAAGCTTTGGGCAGTGACAGGCACTCTATTAGGATCTATTAGACCCCTGATGCTTCCCCTGACCTCAAAGACAGCTCTGAAACCCGATATAACAAAATCCAAATCACGTCTGCCTTTATTTGTCACTGATGGGGGAAGGGATGTTCCTTCATCTCCTCTGTGAGCAGCTGGCTGGAGCACTTACTGTGCCCTGGTGGAATGGTAGAGTTCAGGAACATTGGCAATGGAACCTCTTACAAGAGCTGTAAAAGTGATAAGGCAACTGAAAAGCCACCTATATCACTTTTACAATAAATCTGATCCCTGGCTCTAAAAAACAGTACAAGGATCATGGCTGCAGCTGCACTTGCAAGACACATGTATATATAAGTATGCTGGACAGCAAGTGGGTAAAAAGCCCCTTTTTCAGTTGTAATAAGATGTTTCATTTATTTTAATAATTTGCTGTGTATAGAGTCTGCATCCAGCTCTCATTATATTCATTTAATAGTTTCTTCCTGTTTATTACTTTAGCTATATTTTCTAGAACATCATAGTTGTGCTCTTAGGTACAAACGTTTGAAATCATGATAATTTCTCTCCCAAATGCTTCTAATGCATAGCAGTCAAATGTATAAAAATAAAAATAGAAAATATTTTTGTAGTAAGAGCCTAGGCTTAGAAATGGTCAATTTTGATAATGGCAAAGTTTCTTGTAAGTATGCTGACCTACAGGATAGATTCCTTCACTAAGCTTGCTATATTAAATTCCAGATAAATAAAGGTTATTCTTCTTTGTCGCTGACAGATAGACTTAGTTGAATAGGATAATATTCTTAAATGGCTGATAGTTCTATGGCATTCTCACATGAGATTGTGACATATGACATTGATCCCATGTGTCTGCTTGGCTGTAGTAAATTTGCTGTTATTTATAATTAGTAGGTTAAAGGAGTTGTAAAGGCAGAAGGTTTTTTTTTATCTTATTGCAATCTATGTATTAAGATAAAAAACCTTCTGTGTGTAGCAGCCCCCCCAGCACCCCCTAATTACTTACCTGAGTCCCTTCCCTCTGCAGCAATGTCCACGAGTGTCTTATCTGTCCCAGACACTCCTCCTGATTGGCTGATACACAGCAGCGGTGCCATTGGCTCCCGTGGCTGTCAATCAAAATCAGTCAGCCAATCAGGGGAGAGAGGGGGTGGGGTTGGGTCGGGTCGGGGCTCCATGTCTGAATGGATACACAGAGCTCTGACTCAGCTCAGGTACCCCCTGTAGACAGCTGTTGGATGTAGGGACACTCACCAAAGGGAGGGGCCAGGAGAGCAGAACAGGGACCTGAGAAGTGGAGGATCTGGGCTGCTCTCTGCAAATCCAACTGCACAGAGTAGGTAAGTATAACATGTTTGTTGTTTTTTTTAAAAAATGAGCCTTTACAACCACTTTAACCTCTAATTTCCTTAATTTTATGATAAAAGGATAACAGATTAGATGGCGGACAAATATACATTGATGATAAAGCTAGAATTGTACCTTCTCTTTCACATGTGTCTTTATTTGGAAAGTTGAAAAACAATAGCCAATAATATAGCAGATACTAATCTAATTTATACTAGTACATTTCAGTATGTAATTGTAGGCATTATCATCATTGTTTATATTTTAGCCACACTCTTGGCTGCTTGCGGGAATGTAACATGGTTTGAACATATTTTCTTAATTTAATGGACTCGGGGCTGGGGGGAACTTTATGGACATAGAGTATGCCCACAGCAATAATATCTAAACAAGAAATAAATCTGCCCCTATCGATATGAAGACGGGTTGATGGTTCACCCTTAAAGTGACTGTAAAGTCTAATTTAAAAAAAAACAAAAAAAACAAACATGTTATACTTTCTTCCTCTGTGTAGTTGGATTTGCACAGAGCAGCCCAGATCTTCCTCTTCTCGGATCCCTCTTCTGCTCTCCCTGCCCCTCCCTCTGGTGAGATCCCCCTCAACCAGCAGCTTTCTATGAGGGCACCCGAGCTGAGTCAGAGCTCCATGTGTCCATTCAGACATGGAGCCCCGACCCGGCCCCGTCCCCTCTCTCTCCTGACTGGCTGACTGATTTTGATGGACAGCCACGGGAGCCAATGGCACCGCTGCTGTGTCTCAGTCAATCAGGAGGAGTGTCCAGGATGGTTTAGACACTTGTGGACATCACTGGAGAGAGAAAGGGCTCAGGTAAGTAATTAGGGGGTGCTGGGGGGCTGTTACATACAAAAGGTGCCAACAATATTAATATGAAGTGGTAATGCGCTGCCAAACACTATACAGGTGGTCCCCTAGTTACAAACATCCGACTTACAAACGACCCCTACTTACAAACGAAGGGAGACAACAGGAAGTGAGAGGAAATCTCCCCCTAGGAAGGGAAATTCACTCCTGTAAGAGTTATTATGGGCAAAAGGTGTCTCCACTGATGCTTTATCACCAAGGTTTGTTTCCCCAACAACCCAAAATTTTCAAAATCCAATTATCATTGGAACAGGAAGTGAGGTGAAATCTTCTGAACAGAAACATAGACAGCAAAACAAACATTACAGGGGTGTTACCCCTAACCTATGCTATCCAAAAAGCTTAAAAATAGTTGTTTTGCATGAAGTTACACTTAAAAAATACTGTACACTGATCTGGGATTTGTTATCAGAGCTGCTGCTGACATGTTTCACACCATCTAAAAACAGTAATCAACATAAACTGAGAGTGTGGAAGTGCTGCCAGCAAAATAGATACTAAAATAAAATATGAAGGGATAGCAAATTCCAATAATGACATTTTTTGAGCTGTAGAGCGTAAGCAAAAATTCAGGTAAATGGGAAAGCACCTAGGTGCTTACCAAAAAGTGCATATGAAACAATATAAAAGGAATGCCAAAAAATGTGCAAATAGAACACAGGTGCTTATCACAAAGTGCATACAAGTCCAATTCTTATTAGTACTACTAAATGTGCAGACAATGCAGATATAAAGTGCTGATGGCATCAAACAATAAAGTGATCAAGGCAAGCTGCGAATCTGGAAATAGAAGCAAAGTCTATAGGCACACAGATGTGAGGGAATCCCTTCTTGTGACAGGTATACTAGTCAGCAAGTGAATGATCAGGCCGGAATGCTGATGTGCTCCCTTCACCGGGTAGAGTGGACCCTCACCTCTAGAGAAGACCCCACCGGGTCTAATCTCTCATAGGTGCTGTAAATAATTCATGCAATCCCATGGCAACACTGTGTCCTCCCCCAGATAGATTGGAGGCTCATCTCAGACTAAGACCCCAATGGGCCTAGTAGCGCATGACTGACGCAGGTAAGTATCCAGGTAGTGTCCTGTTAGAGCTTGTGGTCAGGATCCCCAATGTTTTCTCCAGAAGTAAGCCACCATGTAAACAAAAAAGACACCTCCGATAGTGCAATAACGTATTTACCATAGATGGAAGGTAATAACTGACAATGCCCCACTTATAATGCACTCATATTTATTAGTAATAAAACCAGCATATAATCCAATAAAATCCACAATAAAATGCACATAAATCTCATGTGTCAAATGCAAGTACCACTGCCAGGCTGGACCTCTACATGTTTCCCCACCCCACGTGGCTTCATCTGGAGGAATAAGCCGAGCGGGGGTATCAATGGTACTTAAATAGACTTTGACTGACCTTTCCTAAACAACTGATTGCCATCTGTTGATTGGAGGCGCGCTGTGTGTTTAGGGCGATCGCACATGCACACTGGCTGCTTCTAAATGTGCTTAGTGTGAAGACGGAGACCAGAGACTAAGCAAAAATGGCCACCGTATGACGTCAGCGCTGGGAATCGGCATGTTCAGAAGCAAATTCAATGTAAAAGTGTACTCAGGCCACCTGAACGCCGTGTAGTGATGTCAGCAGCGGCCGCACATGCCCAATAATGAGTATGAGGCTGTATGCTATAAATAAACCCAGTCCACCCAAACATGGCCGCTATAGCCATCAGCGGGGGTGAAAAAGGCACAAAAACTCACTCAATGGGAGCAGCAACACTAGTCTACCTTAGGGAATATGTAGTGTGAAGTGGATGCATCAAACAAAGTGTTAAAAGAGCCCATAGAGGGAATGGTGAAAAACAGGCTACAGTAAAATGGCGGCCGGATACCTATAATGATGGTAATCATATAAGTGTGCAGCCTCTCGGTGTCCCAATAGAAAATGACATAAAACAAATATTATAAACAATCATAGCCAGAATACAACAATATTTGTCAAAAACCTATTTTAACATACTTATGTTGTAAGCTATAGCTCAGCTATTGTGGCAGATACTAGTCCCATCAATAGTACATGTCACAGCGACCCCCCTGGTGGGAGGGAGGCATTGCTGCCACCAGTCAATAGCAAAATGTAATTATACGTAAAAAATAAATGAGAATTGAATGAGAAGAGCCAAAAAGGTTGGGGAAGATACCAAGTTACAATTTAAAAGGCGGAGGGAGGGGGTTGGAGATCATAACATGCTTTATTGTAGTACAGATTGCAGGGAATACTGTTGTTAGATAAATAAAAGTAAAATCAGACTAAGACTGCTATGGGATAAAAATAAAGGTAAAATCATAGTCATTATTGGAATTTACTATCCCTTCATATTTTATTTTAGTATCTATTTTGTTGGCAGCGCTTCCACACTCTCAGTTTATGTACGTACAAAAGGTGTTTTATCTTAATGCATAGAATGCATTAAGAAAAAAAACCTTCTGCCTTTACAACCCCTTTAACTTCAGGACCTGTTACCCATGAAACCATTCCTCTGATACTCCATTTTGAGTCTGACCATTGTGAGACCATCAGTTTTCAGTTGATAACGTCACCCTAATTTCCTGTGAGAATTTAGAGAAGGGCTTCATTAGACCCTCAACGTCTTCTGCAGAGAAAAGATTCCACCTTGTGTCCATGCATTGACTACAGGGACTTGCATAAAATCACTATTAAAAAACATTATCTTCTTCCTTTAATCTCTGAAATGCTGGAAAGACTCCGCTCTGCCAAAGTCTTTACTAGGGGCGTTGCTACGGGGTGGCTATTGGGGCTATAGCCCCGAGTCTGGGGCCCATAGCCCGGAGTCTCTTTCCGGGTGGGTGCAGTTCTGCAATTAACAGGTATGTCCCAGTCCGGAATGCAGGAGGCAGGGGCAGACTGAGCCGCTGTAGCACTGGCTCCGGCGCCGCCCTCGCCTAAACCTGACTCTACTCCTGGTCACTGGTTGCTAGAGTTGCCTAGTGTCTAGCAACCAGTGACATCACAGCCACGACGCCTTCCCTGCCCAGCATTCAAAACAGAGGATCTCTGGATACCCTGATGTAAGTGGGGGGCTCTCTGGGAATCTGATGTAAGGGGGATCCGCACTCAGATATGTAACAATATTTATACATATATATATATATATATACACACACACACACACATACACACACATGTATATTATATACATGTGTATGTCTACTCAAGCATATGCCTTTCTTTACTTCGCTGCTATGGGCTCTAGCCCCAGATCTTTTGCAGACCTAGCAATGCCCCTGGTCTTTACAAAACTAGATTTACTGGGGGCATATAACATTGTCCACATTCCTCAAGGAGAAGAAGAACCTTTAGAACCAGATATGGGCATTTTTAATCCTTGGTTATGCCTTTTGACCTCTGCAATGCTCCTGCAACTTTCCAACACTTCATCAGTGAAGGTTTTTTCGAGATCTATTGGACCAGTTTGTGATTGTTTATCTGGATAATATTCTCATCTTTTCTAATAACCTGGAGGAGCATGTTTGTATTGTCTTTGAAAGGTAAGGAAGAATCAACTTTATATTAAAATTGGAGAAATGTGATTTTGAACAAACCTAGTTCTTGGGATATAATATTTCTCCTAAAGGAGTGAGCATGGATCCTCAGAAGTACAAAGCAGTGGTGGATTGGCCTTCCCCTAGAAATGCTAAGAAAATACAATGATTTGTTGGATTTGCTAACTTCTACAGAAAATTCATAAGAAACTTCGCTAAGGGAGCACCAATTGCACAGTTCACAAAGAAAGGGATGCCCTTTGTGTGGTCATCTGAGGCACAGACTGCTTTTATTAGGTCAAAAAGGTTTTTTCACTTCTGCACCAATATTGGTACCAGATCCTGAAATTCCTTTTATAGTGGAAGTGGATGCTTCAGACTCTGCTGTGGAAGCTATCCTTTCTCAGAAAAGAAGGAGAAAAGATGAAGCTTCATCAGCTGAAAAGAATTATGACATTGGGAATAAGGAGTTGTTGGCAATTAAGGAAGTCTTGTCTGAATGGAGGCATCTGCTGAAAGGGGCTAAGCAAACTGTTTTCACTGATCATAAAAATCTAGAATTAATTTGTTCTGCCAAGAGGATGTCTTCTAGACAAACATGTTGGTCTCTGTTCTTTTCCAGGTTTAATTTTTTTATCTGGTGTTGACCTGGGTCAAGGTATGGTAAGGCGGATACCTTATTGAGGATGCTGACTGAACCTCTCCAGGAAGGCAACTCTGAATGTACAATCCTGCCTCAAAGGAACTTCCTAGGGGCCAAAGGCCTTTTTTGAGTCTCCTCAAGGAGGGGTATAACAATGAACCACTTTTCAATCATCCTCTTATGGATATTAACCACTTGCCGACCGCCTGCTGCAGCATGACGGTGACAAGATGGCTCGTTATTGCGAAACGTCGTCACAGGATGCGATAACTAGTATTGTGAGCGCTCGCGCCTCCGGAGGTGTGCTCGTGTGCTCACTGTGGTCGGGGTGGCATGGGAGCGGGTGGGTGGACTCGATCACTGCGATGGCCCCCCCGCAGTGAGAGAACGGAGGTCCGTGTAAGTAAACACAAATCTCCGTTATAGAGAGGGAAGGGCTGTGATCACAGGCTTCCTGTGTATGAAAGCCGTGATCACTCCCCTCCCCCTGCCAGCCCAGCACCAATACAGTTAGAACACAGGGAACACAGTTAACTCCTAGAGCGCCCCCTCCAGGTCAACTCCTTTACTGCCAATGGCATTTACATTTACATTGTATAAATGCCAATGGTCCCAAAAAAGTGTCAAAATAGTCCGACATGTCTGCCGCAATATCGCAGTACCGCTAAAAATCGCAGATCGCTGCCATTACTAGTAAAAAATTTAAAAAAATAAAAACCCCAGAAATTAATTCTCATCATTCGTAAACGAGGCAACTTTTGCGCAAACCAATCAATAAACGCTGATTGCGATTTTTTTTACCAAAAATATGAGGGAGAATATAAATCAGCCAAAACTGAGGAAAAAAAAAATTTTATATATTTTTTTGGATTTGTATTTTAGCAAAAAGTAAGAAAAACATTTTTTTTTTGCAAAATTGTAGCTCTTTTTTTGTTTATAGCGGTGATCAGAAATGACGCAGAGGGGATCAAATATCACCAAAAGAAAGCTCTATTTGTGGGAAAGAAAGGACGCAAATTTCGTTTGGGTACACCCTCACACGACCGCGCAATTGGGTCATCCCAGTCCGTGCCCGACACCCCATGTGGGATCTAACTGTGACGGGAGAGGACAGCGAGCCCCTTGAAATTATGTGAGAAGGCCAGCAATCAGTGTAAGAATAACATCTTTCAAGGGCCTCTCAAGTAATACTTGTCAGAGAAAAGTAGCTCAATGGCCTACTTAACCGAAGTAAACCATCCTCTCAGTATAAGAGGAGAGGAGCAACAACAGGTGAGCTTGTGGGTATCTCAAAAAACAATCAAGCAAAAAGTAGAGAGCAGGGGGGAAGAAGGTTAGAGAGAGTGAACAGAAGGCCAAGAAGATAGAGAGAAGATTGAAGAC
This sequence comes from Glandirana rugosa, assembly GCA_018402905.1. Taxonomy (NCBI): domain Eukaryota; kingdom Metazoa; phylum Chordata; class Amphibia; order Anura; family Ranidae; genus Glandirana; species Glandirana rugosa. The sequence goes on along the minus strand of BLSH010345389.1, from coordinate 249,509 downwards.
CAAGAGAAAGAAAGTAGCGACCAAGGGGAAACCATCCTGCATCACTAATTGAGGAAGGGTCAGAATGTGAGTTCAAATTGTAGGTATTGAGCCCAGGGTTCCCAGGTTGATTCCCACAGTAGAGTCCAGTAAAATACTGACCATTTTCTCTTGAGCCATGATCCAAGAGATCTTTCTCTTGGCTAAAAAGAAGGGAACTGTGGATTGTTTCCAGGAGCGGGCTATAGACAATTTTATCCCCGTAAAAATAAAGTTTATTGGTTGCCTTAGAGGCGTTAGGAACTGGAAAGTAGTGCCGTGTGGGGTTGTTTCTGGATCCGTGACTCTGCGAATGATTTGGAAGGCCTTATTCTAAAAGTCCCTGATTTCGGGACACTCCCACCAGATATGTAATATTGAGCCAACATCACCACATCCTCTGAAGAACAGGGGGGAAGCAGACGGGAACATTCTGGATAGTCTCAATGGAACCAGGTACCATTTAGTCAGAACCTTTAGGTTAGCTTCCGTTAATGCTGTCTTTATTATCCCTTTGTAGGCCTGGGACGAGGCCTTCTGCCAGTCAAAAAAGCTCCAGACCTGGCCCAACTCTCCCATTCTAGCATAGCGGGAGATTTAGACTCCACTCTGGACAATGCCTGATAGATCACAGAATTCCCCCCCCCCCTCTGCTCCATGGCCCGGCCACACTAGACTTCATAGTCAGTGATAGGAAGTGAGTCTGGTTTTGCATACCATATTTTGTGGAGGAAATGTGATATTTGGGAGTAATGGAATTTTTCGGAGGGAGGCATATCGAGTTTACTATTGCAGTAAGGGAGAGATAGGGGGCCATTGGTGTGAAAGAAGTGTCCGATCCTGAAAAGGCCTTTGTTCAGCCACCAATGAAATGACTTGATGTCTAATCCCGGGGGGAAGTCAGGGTTACGGAAAAGATGGGCTAGCAGGTGCCATGGAGAAACGAGTCTTGGGTCTTTCCTAAGAGAGTCCCATAAGGCCACTGAGTGTGATAAAAATGGGGCCATAAATGGCGGTCTTGTGTTGGGTGGGCACCATAATAGAAAGTCAAGGGTGAAGTGTGGGGTGGCCTGTCTTTCAATCTGTACCCAGTCTGGCATAGCTGCTTTGAAGTAGATAGTAGATAGTTGAGCTAGTTGGCCTGCTAGGTAGTATTTCTTAAGGTGTGGGAGCCCCAATCCCCCCCCCATTCCTGGGTCGGTACAAGCATTGTCTAGCTACTCTGTATCCTTTAGAACCCAATATAAATTTGATAGTTTTAGCCTGATGCTTACGGAGGGGGGTAGAGGGTATGGATATTGGGAGAGATCGGAAGAGGTATAGTAGGCGGGGTAGGAGGGTCATTTTTATTGAGTTAACTCTACCTAGCCAGGAAAGGCCGAGTCTATCCCATTGTTTCAGATCAAGTTCTAGTTTGGGGAACAATGGTGGGTAATTAGCTGAATATAGACGATCAATAGAGTTTGTTAGTTGGACCCCCAAGTAGGAAAGTTCAGAGTCGCTCCAGGCGAAACGGAAGTTTTCCTTCAATTGGGTAACCAGAGGAAGTGGTAAATTTATGTTTAGTGCGGTGGACTTAGAATAATTCACCTTTAGACCTGACACCATGCTAAAGTCATCCAGTATGGAGCAGATATTTGGAAGAGAGATTAACAGGGAAGTGACGAAGAGTAGGATGTCATCCACAAAGAGCGCACATTTGTGAGTCTGTGGACCACTTCTCAATCCGTGTATATCGGGGTGATCCCTTATGGCTGTGGCTAGTGTCTCTATTACCATTTCGAAAATTAGAGGGGGAGGGGGCATCCCTGCCTGGTTCCCCTCGAGATAGGGAACTGTGGATTGTTTCCAGGAGCGGGCTATAGACAATTTTATCTTATTTAATTTAATTTTTAATAATGTACTGGAAAGCCATCCGGGCCTGGGGCAGAGTTGGGTTTTAGTGATTTAATCACTTGTGATACTTCTTCCGCCATGATGGGGGCTTCAAGTCTGTCCCTATGGTGGTCTTTAAGTTTTGGGATCTTGTGTGCTTTCAGGTAGGATTCTAGGAGGTTAGATGGAGGCGACTTGTGTGCTCCATATGAGGATTTGTAGAAGTTATGAAAGGCACCTAAGATCATTTTGGGATTTTGGGAGGGGGAGGATCCATTAAGCTTAATTCTAGGTAGAGCGTGCAACCTTATTTTGGGAGCGAGCTTAGAGGCTAATGGTTTGTCCGTCTGGTGGTAGTAGCGAGCCCCTGCCCAACAGAGGGCAGCTCTAGCTGCATCCAGTTTTGCTGTTGAATCTGATGTTGGGTTACGCTTATGTCTGATGCTCAGGGATGCAAATTCTTTGTCTAACTTGCCAATCTCGGCCTTTCTAGCTTTCCGGATACTGGCGGACAATTGGATGAGTTTTCCTCCAATTGTGGGCTTGTGGGCTGCCCATAGGGTAGAGGGAGAGATGTCTGGCGTATTGTTTAGTTGAAAATATTCTTGGATATGATTATCAATCTCACGGACATGGCAAGGATTGCTAAGAATGGAAGCATTCAACCTCCAGCTCCCCCTTCCTTATTTTGGAGGGTATGAGAAAGTGGTCTATCCTGGAGAATTAATTATGTGAGTTAGAAAAGTTAGTGTAGTCGCATTTGGACGGATTCATCTCCCTCCACGAGTCTATTAGACCCTATTGGTTGAGTAACTTAGCTACTGCTAGGCTCTGCCTAGTGGGACGAATGTGGCCCTTCCCTGGGGGGTGAGCTTTATCCAACCCAACATCGAATGCTACATTGGAGTCACCTCCAACTATGATTGTGCCTTCAAGGAGCGGATCCAGAACTGTAAACATGGAACAGAAAAAGTTTCCCTGACCTGCGTTCAGGGCATAGTACGAGATTAGAGAGTAAAGGTGATTATCAATATGACCTTTGACTAGTAAATATCTGCCACCAGGGTCCCTGAAGACTAGAGTAGTGACAAAGTTGCACCGTTTGGTGAAAAGGATAGCTACCCTTTTTGTTTTGTTATTCCCCAAGATGGGAAACTTGGGGTGTATAAAGCCTGGTGAATATGATTTGGGGAAGTGTGTTTCCTGCATGAATAACATATCTACTTTATCGTTGTGGTAAAACTGAAGGGCTTTCCTGCATTTTATAGCCAAGTTCAGCCCTTGTACGTTGTGGGAAGCAATGCGAAGACAGGAGTTTGTTGGGAGAGGGTCAGCCATGGAACCAGAAGGATTGGGCTATCACTGAACAACAGTGTCACGTACCTGGTGGTGGAGTCTGATTGTGCAGAGGGCAACCTCTCTTACGGCCCTGGTTCAGGAACCCCTGATAAAGGAAACAGGAGATTCCGGAGCGCAGGGGGGCACGAGGGCTGGTGCGGATGCAGATGGTGTTGTGAAGATCCTCCAGGAGCTCATGCGGACAGAAGAGTGGTGGTGCAGGCCGGGTCGGTATTAGGCAGGCTAGTGTGATACAAGGCAGCAGGCAAGCTGGTCGTCGGGTGCAGGCAGGGTGTTAATAGACGGGCGGCTGAGGTACAAGAGGGTTAGGCAGAGACGTGGTCATAGGCAGGCAGAGGGTCAGTAAAGGCAGAGTTCAATCAGAGGTCAGGCAAGCCGGGTCACAGATACAGGAAGACTGGAAAAACAGGTCACAGGAACTCATTAACACGCTGTAGAACGGACAGCGCTTGCTACAGGAAGCACACTGTTTAAATAGAGCTGCCCAGCACCGCCTCCTCCAGGAGCGTGAGGAAACCACAACAAAGTACAAGCAAGTCCTCAGCACAGTCTTCTTCTAACAAACAGGCACTTACCCCAGTCTGGATGGGAAGTCCCGGAGACCATAGTTGGGAGTCTTCCCATCTGCTAAAGATGGTTGCTGTTAATTGATGTGGTAGCCCCTTGGTCACTGAAAACGTAAAGACAGAGATTAGAGAAAAGAGATAAAGAAAAGTAGAGATAAGAGAGCACATCTAAACAGAGTATGGAGGATATTCTCGGGGGGAAATCCCCAAGTCCTCAAATACCAAAAATGAACACCCCTCCTGAGGAGGAGAATCCCCACGCGGGGAGAGAAACGTTTTGTCTCTGCGGGGGAGGGGGAGTGCATGAGTACCGCTCCGGCAATCGAGCCCCGGAAGGGCTAAAGATAAACCTAAGACATGGCAATAAGTGCAGCAAGGCTAACTATAACTGGGAAAAGGGGGTAGACCCTATCCCACAACTGAAGGTGACTAACAGTGTCCCAGGTTCCCTGTGCTGAAGACAGTCATAGGAGTAGGCTAAGTACAATTGTGAAAAAGAAACGGGTGGCTTGTTTCCTCTGAGATGAGGGACCAGTTTTCTTAATCATGATTGGCCAATGTTGGTGGAGTCAAAACATGAGGGTGATTCCTTGATATGGCAGTTGTGGCCGCCCGGTAGAGAAGTCAGTAGGCCATCTTGAGCAACTTGAAATCTGTATTGCTCAAACCAGATATTTGTTAATTCCTGTTAGTTAAGTGTCTCTTCAGCCTACAGAGAGACATAGGAAGATGTTCAGGCCACAGTTAGGGGCAGTCAGCAAACAAGTGTGACCTTAGAAGTGGGTAACGATTGGATGAGGAAGCCTCAAGGGGGCAAGGGCCTTTAGCCTAAACAACATGGGGCAAAAAGTGAGAGAAGCCACCTTGATAGGCGAGATTGAGGACCTTTCGGGGGGGAGACCGTCCTTAGCTTTCTTGGATTTTGACATCTGCCAAAGGGGAGTAAGAGGGCTCATTGGAGGAGGGCGTTTGGTGGAGGAAGGAGGCCTGCATTGGAGAGGGAGGATCCTTGGGGAGGAATCCCAGTTTATGGAGAAGAAATTTGCCGTCTGGAAAAGAGGAGAATTTGAAGGATTTGTTATTCAGCTCAAATTTAAGCCCAAAAGGGAACTGCCACCAATATTTAATATTTTTCTGTTGTAGCACCGTCAGCAGAGGTTTAAGTGAGCGCCTGCATTGAATTGTATAGGGAGAGATGCCCGCGAAGAGTTGTATGGAGTGTCCCAAGAGTTGTATCTGGGAGGAAAACCTGGCTTTCTTCATCAACTCCTCCTTAACCCCATAGTAGTGTGGCTTCACTACAATGTCATGGGGGAGGCCGTCAGGTCGGGGGGGCCCAGTGCCCTGTGGACCCTGTCCAGCTCCAGTCTGTGGGGCTGGGTGTCTGGCAGGAGATCCTTAATGAGTGTGGGGACGGCACCCGAAATGTCAGTGATGCTTTCAGGGAGGCCTCTGATCCTGAAATTCTGTTGTCTGGATATATTTTCTAAGTCATCGATATTAGCTACTGCTTCATCCAACTGTCTGTGCAGGTCTTGTATCCTGTCTGTGTTCTGATTGGCCCTTGCGACTGTGGCATCCATTTTGGTTTCAATAGTCTCAATGCGAGCTCCAAGGTTTTGGAGATCTAGCTTAATTTCAGATGTTATCTTAGCTGCTGTGTTGGCCAGGCCTCTGTCAAGCAGGTCTGCAAATTTAGCGAACATAAGTGAGATGTCTTGTGGCTGGGGGGTGATCAGGTCCTGTCTCTGTGGCTGGGCTGTGTGTTCAGCTGTGGGAGCCAGAACAGGAGACATCAGTAATTCCTCTATGGTCTGATTAAGGAGGGATTCAGTGGATGCGGGTAAGCCTGTCCCTGATGAGATGTAGCCCCGGGGTATCTGTGTCCTACCTTCTCTCTCCATGGGGACTGTGCTGAGGAGATGCTGTGTGTCTCCTCATGGAGCGTTTGTTCCACCGCCATCTTGGGATTTACGGCCTCCGCTCCCGCTGCCGAGAATTGCGCCCGTAGGTCCCTCCTGGCTTGCCCTGAACACATAATGTGGGTCCCTGGGTTGTGGCCGACATTACTCGGGACGCTGGTGGGGAGGAAGCCTTCGCCATGTGCTGGGGGCTCTATGTCGCCAGAGCGGGACGGAGCTCGGGGACTAAGCGTCCATCTTGCTGGCTCCGCGCATGTGCACTGATGTGGAGTTACGTTTTAAGTGATGCAATGTAAGGTAATGCACTTTTTCACAGCTTGTTCCCGCTTTGTCCATCTGTTTCAAATAAACAACTAGAAAGGCAATACATATTTAAAAAATATATATATATATATTTAGGTATGGGGTGTGCCTTGAAACACATCACAAACATATAGTGGAGTTTTCTCAATTTTTACTGAAAAAGTGGAACCACACTTTAAGACATTCTTTTCAATAAAAGATTAAAACTGAATTAGTTAGGGTGAATACATTTGTCATTGTGAATATAAATCTATGCAATTTGTAATTACAGTGGCTTAGTTTGTGTCTGTAAAATATTATTGTTAAACATGCATTTTATTTATTTTTGTTGCTTCCATTTCTTTTTTATTTTAATGACCAGCAAATCGTTGTTTGCTAATCCAATGCCCTCAGAGATAAGATATACAGTATATTACAAATCAAGCTGCACTACTATGGGTAAATTTGTGAAAAATGAATAAATAATAAATAAATAAAAAGTGTGAATTATTTGGGAACTGTGATGGGTTTGCTGCTATACACTGACATGTGTACCCACACCGATCCAATAGGAATTAGAAAAAAGTGTAGCACTACCCAATATTCAAATATAATGAATATAAATAGTGGTGGAAACCTCCTATGCATAAAACTAGAATATCTTTACAAACCACCATAAAAACAGTGCACTACTCAACACAACTTCAAATGACAACCAAGAATTGCAATATTCTGTATTGAACTGTCCCCGTTTATACTGTAAAGTGCTGTGCAAACTGTTGGTGAAATATAAAAATCCTGTGTAATAATAATAATAATAATAATAATTTAACATAAATCATCCAGTGTTGCAATATAGCATACATTTTAATGCAATAATATAGTAGTAACATAGTGGTACAGTATAAATACCATATACCCCACTAAGACACCCAGCAGAAAATAAAAATGAACTAATAATACTATAATTAAAGAGGAAGTAGACCATGATGGGTTTTACTTCCTCTTCGTTGCTCACCATTACCCTGCAATGTAAAAGAATAATAGGCTAGTATGCATCACATTGATTATGTAGGCACATGAGAGTAAACTGTATATCTTCTAAACCGTGCTGGTTTAGGAGATATGCAGGGAACCTACAGGTAAGCCTTATTATAGGCTTACCTGTAGGTTAAAGTGGTTGTCAAGAGTTGACAAACACTTTAACAATAAAGGTGGGAAAAGCTCTACTTAAGATATATCCTGGGTAGAGTTGATCGAACCTCTGGAAGTCCGGGTTCGGCAGGTTCGGCCGAACTTACGGACAAAGTCCGGGTTCGGGTCCGGACTTGACCCGAACTTTGACCCGGATCCGATCCCCATTGAAATCAATGGGGACCCGAACTTTTAGGCACAAAAATGGCTGTAACAAAGTCCTGGCAAGTCCTAGAGGTCTGCAAAAGGAAGAAAAATTGGGGTAAGAGTCGGACAAGTGCCCTACAAAGAAATGGGCATAGGGAAATAACTTAAAATAATTTTTAAGCTAAAATCACATAAAAAAATAAAAAATGGAGGTGGATGTGGAGTTGGAGGTTGAGGAGGCGGTGGAAGAGGCAGTGGAGGAGGAGGAGGTAGCCCACACTGTTTTTTTTATTTTTGTGCAAGAAATGCACCGCTGGCCGCAAATGTAGTTTTTGGAATATTTTTTTTTTAAACCAGCAATGTAGACATTTTTTTTATTTTTGTGCAAGAAATGCACCACTGGCCACAAATGTCGTTTTTTTTTTTTTTAAACCAGCTATGTAGATGCACTTTTTAATTTTGTGCAAGAAACAATAATCTGTCCCTTTAAGCAACAGCAGGAACCTCTCCCTATAGAATTTGGAGATGATTTTAGATTCTAAAATCATCTCCAAGTTGTACAGGGAAAGTTTCCAGTTGTTGCTTTAAGGGAAAGATTATTGTTCTAAAATCATCTCCAAGTTGTACAGGGAAAGGTTCCAGCTGTTGCTTTAAGGGAAAGATTATTGTTCTAAAATCATCAATTTCGTTGTTGACCTTTGAAAGGGACATGTTGAACCTCTACTAAAATCTTAGATTTTAGTAGAGGTTTAAGATATCCCTCTCCAAGGACGACAACGAATTTCCCTGTCTAATAACAAAGAACGTGTTTTAATTTTTCACGTAGATGTA
>BLSH010345389.1:204591-215285 GCA_018402905.1 Glandirana rugosa | reverse complement strand
GCTTATTTATACTTTTTTGACACAGTTTGAAGATGATTTTAGAACAGTTCTATGGCCTCTAATGTTAATTAATACTTTTCAGACCCATTTTGAAGATGATTTCCATTTTTGCATTTTTTATGTTTTTATTTTTTTAAAAATATTTAAAGTTATTTCCCTGTCCCCATTTCTTTGTAGGTCACTTGTCCCACCCTTACCCACATTTCCTTCCTTTTGCAGACCTCTAGGACCTTCCAGGACTATTTTACAGCACTTTTTGTACCTAAAAGTCCGGGTCTCCATTGATTTCAATGGGGTTCGGGGTCCGGGACAAAGTTCGGGTTCTGTCCGGACCCGAACCCGGACTTTGACCCGAAGTTCGGCCGAACCAGCAGAACCCGGACTTCTAGAAGTTCGCTCAACTCTAGTTATTAACATGACTGCAACTTCACATATTTACTAAGCTCAGTGAACATTTACTTTGAACTGCCTCTACATCTTTAGTAAATAAACTCCATATTATTTCATTTTGAGAGGGAGCAATATAGAACATCCATATTGCTTCACTGCAAAACAAAAAGCAGAGTTTGCAAATGTTGAGAGAGAGTAATACTGCCCCAGTACATATACAATTACAAACACAGAAATAAGGTGCTAGCCACTTGAGATGTGTCCTAAAAAGACAGTCAATAATTGCTTAATATTACACAACAGGAGCTGTTGCAAAATGCAGCCACTCCTATGTAAAAGGACACTAGGAGGTACACTGCAAGTATCATTGTGTAAATACAATGCTTCAATGTATTGTTTCGTTGAATTTATTATTTCGTTCATATGTAGATCACACTGTGTGACCCTTTATCTGCATATGACATCAGTTAAAGAAACCTCAACATTTTTGTTATTTCTATTTTCTATTTTTTTTAGAAATTATACATTTAATTTGTTCAATTTTTATTTGTTCTGTTTGTTACATTTTCATTGTGATATAACAAGAACATTTTATCTATAGTGTCCACAGAAAATAAAATATTTTTTGCAAAACAATATTTCTAAAAGAAAACAAACAGGCCCACAGTGGGAATTTAAAAAATGATCTTACCCATAAGGGTTATACAGTTACACTCTGTGCCACCACTCTGGGTAATTTTGGAACGAAAAAAACATGCCCTAATTGTATCATCTTTGCAACTGATTTTGTAATATTTGTTGTATGATTTCTATTCTTGTCATGTTTTTATGACACCAAAGACTTTTAGGTTACTTTAAAAGATGCTTTCAAAAAGACACATACAATGCAGAATTTTGTTTTGCACAAATAATTACAGTATCTTTCAATAGTAAGAGCTCTTCACGCTGCAGGTTTTAGACATTTACCATCTGTCTGCCATTGTTTTTTGCAACCTATTGTATTTTAAGCTTCTCTGTTAAAGCTTGAATGTTCTCTAAAGTCAATGCAGAGTGAGTTTCTTTATATGCTTATATGCCATTTTTATGCCTTGGGTACTTTTACAATTGCCATCTGTTTACAATTATTTGTTGTGTTATTTTTTGTGTTTCTTCTTTATATCTGATATATAAATATTTTTTCTTTTTTTTTTTTCAATAAGGATTTTATTGAAGATAGTCAAATCAAAGGTAGTACAGTTATACATTTGCATAAGTGGGTTGTTGAATACAGTGGCAATTAACATTTGATTAATTCAATTTGATGTAACAAAAATACATTCAACGAGAAAGTAAACAGTAAATAACAAAGAATATATCTACACAGAGCGAATATCACATTCTTGGAGCTCTTCATGGGAAATGGAGGGTAAAGTTATTAATGTGGGTATGTCACAAATACTAGAATATTAGTATATATATATTTCCTGATTCAGTGTAATGGAGTGTAAGGAGGTGTAATGTTTGACAGTTAATTTTACAAATATGTTTTCTGTATGTGTTGATGTTGTAGGAGGAGGTTACCACAGACAGTTATATTGGTTTAAGTAGGTTTGTGTATTCCTTTGAGGCTTTAAATGAAACCCATGGCTTCCAGAGTTTGTGGAAATGTGTGTTAGATTCTTTTTTAATTGCAATTGTTTCTTCCATTTCCTTAATTTCGCTTATTTTTATTGACCAGTCTTTAATAGAGGGTATTCGTGTGGATCTCCAAACCAGTGGTATAAGTGCTTTGGCCGCTTTGAGCATGTGTCTTATTAATAATTGTCTGTATGTCTTATAGGAGAGATTATTAATGTTTATTAGGCAGAGTGGAGCATCTAGTTCAATTTTTGTGTCTGTGATGTGTTTAATCCAGACAATGACTTCCCTCCAGAACAGTTGGATTTTATGGCAAGACCACCAAATATGAATGAAGGTCCCCACTTCTTTTTGGCATCTCCAACACTTGTCAGATTCATTTGACATCCATTTAATAAATATATGTATTGCACAAAACATAGCAAAAATGTAAAATAAAGGGCATCACTAAATAGCACATGTCAATTTAAATAAACCTGTTGATGGATCAGATAGAGCAAAGTGACCCTGCATTTGCAGGAAAGGCACTCTCAAGCCCCACAAAGTTGTTTTACTGGTCCTGCAGATGCTGATGTTTCTGAAAATTGGTACTTGTATATATATAAAATTCTCCTCCCTAGGGGAAATGTGCATTGTTGCCTAATCCCTGGAAGTTTTGTTTTTCATGGAAATCAGCCAGATGAAAATCAGAGTGACAGATAGGACCACTAAAGATATCACTAAAGATATTATGGTGTTGGAGAATGTATGCTATCCAGCCATAGGGTCACTTTACTTTGTGTGGCTCCTAGAGAGGTTGCCTTTAATTATTTTCTGCTGGTTAACCTCTTTACCCACAGACCATTTTGACATTTTTCACGTACATGTAAAAATCAGTATTTTTTGCTAGAACTTTGCTTAGAACCCCCAAACATTGGATAAAGAACCTAACTGTGATAACTACTGTTTGCAGCTTTAACCCTTTAATTTGACTCCTTAAAACTTATATATACAGAATCTCACAAAAGTGAATCTACCCCTCACATTTTTGTAAATATTTTATTATATCTTTTCATGTGACAACACTGAAGAAATTAGACTTTGCTACAATGTAAAGTAGTGAGCATTCCTCTTGGCAAAAAGCCTCCAGTTCCTGGAAATTCTTATGCTGTCTTGAATTAACTGCAAGTTTGAGATCTCCCCAAAGTGGCTCAATGATATTGAGGTCAGGAGACTCAGATGGCCACTCCAGAACCTTCACTTTATTCTGCTGTAGCCAATGACAGGTTGACTTGGCCTTGTGTTTTGAATCATTGTCATGTTGAAATGTCCAAGTACATCCCATGCACAGCTTCCTGGCTGAGGAATGCAAATGTTCCTCCAGTATTTTTTGCTAACATACTGAATTTGTCTTGCCATCAATTTTGACCAAATTTCCTGTGCCTTTGTAGCTCACACATCCCCAAAACATCAGTGATCCACCTCTGTGTTTCACAGGCCTTGTTGACTGATGTAAGTGTAAGTGGGATACTTTGTGGCATTTGTGTAGTAATGGCTTTCTTCTGGTGACTCGACCATTCAGCCCATCTTTCTTCAAGTGCCTCCTTATTGTGCATCTTGAAACAGCCACACCACATGTTTTCAGAGAGTCCTGAAGTTATTTGTGGGTTTTTATTTGCATCCAGAACAATTTTCCTGCCAGTTGTAGCTGAAACTCTAGTTGGTCTACCTAACCGTGGTTTGGTTTCAAAAGAACCCCTCATTTTCCACTTCTTGATTACAGTTTGAACACTGCTGATTGGCATTCTGAATTCCTTGGATGTCTTTTTATATCCCTTTTCTGTTTTATACAGTTAAGTGTGCATGTTATCAGGCCAAAATCATCAGGGTATGTAAACTTTTGATCAGGGTAATTTGGGTAGTTTCTGTTGTCATTATGATTTAAAAAGAGTAAACACAGTTGATTGATAATAAATGGCTTCAGCCAAACACTAACCATGAATGAAAGAAATGGTTTTGTGTTCTCATTCATATTCTCTGAAAAAATGGCCAAGAAATCATACATTTTGCCAGGGTATGTAAACTTATGAGCACAACTGTATATAAATAAGTAAGTGGCTCATCCAGATCATTTAGATATAGTCACCAAGAGCTCATTCAAGAGGGATGAGTAGCCCTTAATATATCAAATTCTATAACACAAAAATTAACATACTGTATAAGGTGTTGTCATACATATTGAAAGCATAATTGAAGTATTTCCCGCACCATACCAATACATTTAGCATTATCAAAATGCAAAATGTTGCTGCAAATCTCAGTATAACTCTATTTAAATATATAATAGGGCTTAGACAAGTTTTGTATCTGTAATGTTAAATATGTGTTTGTATTGGTAACTGTGAGCTGGATGCCCCCCCCCCCATTTATGGCCTTTCCACTGGGAGGTTTTCTTTTGATTACTCCAAGTTCAGGCAGGGCTCAATTTTAACTTCAGGGAGCCCTGTTTGAATGTACCACAGGAGGAGCTGAAGGCTTTAGAACTCGGAAGCTTTATGAGTCTTTTAAACTTTATACAAGGCCACAACCCTCTTAAGAAAAGTCATTAGGTGGGAAACGTGTCCGTGGACATATGGTCTGGTATCCTGTGCATCTGTGCTGGCTTGCTGGCAGTATACCTGCTAACCTTTGTTTAATTTGTTAACACACTTTGTAAAAAAAATCTAAAGGCATTAAGAACAGTTAAGGTGATTGGAAAGGTATTTTAAAAAATTACAAACATGTTATTCTTACCTGCTCTGTACAGAGCAGCCCCGATCCTCTTCTTTTTAGGTCCCCCGCTAATTGTCCTGGCTCCTCCCCCTGCCAAATGCCCCCAATAGCAAGCCTCTTGCTATGGGAGCACGCAAGCAAGCTCACTCCATAGCCACGATCCTGTGAATGGAGATTGTGCATTCACATACAGATTGTGGTTTGGTCCTGCCCACCCACTCTTTCCTCATTGGTTGACTGGTTGTGATTAACAGCAGCAGGAGCCAATGGATAGAGGGACCCAAGAAAGCCAATGCTCTCATGTATATCACTGAATCAAGAAGTGGTTCAGGTAAGTATAAGCGGTGGCTGGGGGGTAGCAGCACCCAGGATGTTTTTTACCTTAATACATAGAATGAATTAGGGTAAAAAAACCTTAAGGCTCCATTCACATCTAGGCAGTTTTGGGCGTTTTTTCTGCTCTAAACCTCAGCTCTAAATATGCCCAACAAGACAAATCCTATCAATTTCAAAGGCCCCTGTTCACATCTGAGCGTTCTGTCGCCTAAAGCAAAACGCCCGTTGCTCAGAAAAGTACATGAGCTTCTTTTTTGGCAGATTAATTTTACTACGTTTACATTGGTGACCTATGAACTTCAAAATGCCTGTACAAAAATAATGCAAAAACGCATGAAAAAACGCCCGAAAACACCTGCAAAATAGCAATGCCTAGATGTGAATGGAGCCTTAACCTTTAGAACCACTTTAACTTTTAACTTTATGCAATGAGAGGCATGACAGTATAATTCCCAGCATTAGGTCTTGGAATGAACTTTAATATATGACAAGAAACCCACAGTATGGCAACACAATATACAGTATTAAAGGCAATCTCCAAAAATACACAGCAGGTTCAATATATATAATATACAAATGAATATACCCTGTACCATTAGATCAGAGTCCTTGGTCTGTTCAGTTCATACAGTGCACAGTGGTAGAATTTATGTCTATGAATGGTGGACCTGCACAGTACAGTACAGTGCATGGTGAGATAAATAATCTTTTGGAATAGTCAAAATAGGCACAACAGTGGACAGTGGACCCTGCTCTGCATATGTGAGCCACATATTAACAGGGCTAACCGCCTTTATGTGAGATTTTATAGACCCGATAATAAAAACCTGGTCTAACATACTAATGAATCAATCAATCCTATTTTTAATGATATAATCTGGATTACTGTTTGATTATTTTCCATTACTATATATACAACTGGATTCACTTTGGATATATGAGAACAGTTTTGTGCACCTGGTTGCATTAATTAAAGGACATTGTTTACATTACAGGGAAATCTGGATTAACATTGGAGGGATAGACTCATGTGTATAATATGGAAAGTAAGGTAGTTTGGAAGCACTAACTGTTGCAAAGGCTTATTATAAGCCAAATCTGCATCTGCTGCAGGATTTATTTTAAATGATTTTAATGTTTGTCATACAATACTGGTGCTGAGATAAATGTGATTAATATTGAACATTCTCTGTTCTTTTAGAAAATCAACCCCAATGACCAGGACTGGAGATAATATTCCAAAGTTTTTATTTGTTTTATTACACTATGTGGTTCACATTAGAATCTGGTCCACACAATCAGTTGCTGCAGAAGACAATCTATAATTGTGGTATCCTGCCTGCAGTTGGTCATCTCTCCCAGCAGAGGAAATGCAAATTAATAAGTATTCATGGCCCAAATGTCACATCCAATTTGGTCACTGTAATGCTATTAAACTCATTGTTTTGGCAAGAGTCAGAACCATCTGCTAAACATCTATTTAAAGTGGAATCAAGGGCTATCACTATCTATTATTAAATCTGCTCCCATCCCTCTCCAACTCCTATTCTAACTACCCTGTAGAAGGCAGATACTTAGACCTCATGCACACAGGTAGTTTTTTTACTGTTTTAGAGCAGCTGTTTTTAGCTGCAGACATTTTTTTCTACAGTCAATAAACCCTCCCTCATGTTATCCTATGTGTTCATGCACACATAGGCTATTAACAACTGTTTTTAGCAGTGATGTTTTTGAGCTGTAAAAAAAATCCAAGACCAGAGTGTTCTGAGAGACGTTTTTCAGCTGTATAAAAAGTTTAAATGCTCAAAAACGCCCAAAAACACTGAAAAACGCGGCTAAACGTCGATCCCCAATGCTTTTGGATGTTTTAGATCAATTGGGAAAAAAAAAAAACACTGGCACTTTAAAAATGTCCAAAAACGCCAGTAAAATAACGCTGGTAAAAGATGAAAAAATCACTGATAAACTACTGACATTTTTAAGACTTTTTTTAATGTCCTGTGTGCATGAAACCTTATACTTACCTATTCCCAGGAGATGGCTGACAATGGCTGGATTGCAATAACACAGAATCAATTTGCAGTACTGCAAAGTAGGAGCCTGCATATGTGATGAGAAACTATGACTGCCCCATATACACATATATTTGCAAATTATACCAGAAAATATGTATACCAGAATCATGGCAGAATTATAGCTGCTCATTGTTTTTTGTGTAAAAGTGATGAGGATTGTTTTAATCCCCTTTGGGTGATTGCTCTATTCACATTGCAAACATTTTAAAAACTTTATAGAAGATTCCTATCCTTTTCTATTCTGAAGAAAAACGTTTTTGCTCCATTATGAATTTGAGTACTCCACCAACATGGCCAGTGCCGATGATGCTGTTCTCAGCGTTACTATACCACTTCTATGTCTCCTTGAAAAAACACTTTGGGCCATGATCGAAGAGGATGTGGCACAGGAGGATGAGGAGGAGGAAGAGGGGTCATTTCCACGGTTATTAGGCCAGTCATTCGCAAGTGGCTCGGAGGGTGGGTTCCTGCACCAGCATAGGCCAGGTCCAAAATATTCAAGCCAGGGCACAGTTCTGGAGGACGAGGAGGACGAGAAAGATGAGGAGGAGGAGAAGGAGGAATTGCAGCAGGGTGGCACCCAACGCAGCTCGTGGGCATCACTGAAGCGTGGCTGGGGGGATACAGAGGACACAGATGATATACCTCCCACAGAGGACAGCTTGTCTTTGCCTGTGGGCAGCCTGGCACACATGGCCGACTACATGCTGCAGTGCCTGCGCAATGACAGCCGAGTTGCCCACATTGTAACTTCCTCTGATTACTGGGTGGCCACCCTGCTGGATCCCCGTTACAAGGACAACGTGCCGTCCTTAATCCCCTCACTGGAGCGTGAGAGGAAGATGCGCGACTACAAGCGCACACTGGTAGAGGCGATACTGAGGGCATTCCCAAATGATTCCGGGGGCTCAGCGGAAGCACAAGGTGAAGGTAGAGGAGGAGGTAGAGGCCACCAACGCAGCTGTGCCACCGCCAGCACCTCAGAAGGCAGGGTTAGCATGGCTGAAATGTGGCAAAGCTTTGTCAGCAGCCCACCACAACAAACAGCACCACCAGCCGATAGACAAGGTCTTAGCAGGAGGCAGCATTTCAGCAACATGGTGCAAGAGTATGTGGGCACACGCCTACACGTACTGCCTGATGGGTCTGCCCCATTCAACTTCTGGGTCTCCAAATTGGCCACATGGCCTGAGCTTGCCCTTTATGCCTTTGAGGTGCTGGCCTGCCCTGCAGCCAGTGTATTGTCGGAACATGTGTTTAGCACGGCAGGGGGCGTTATCACAGACAAGCGGAGCCGTTTGTCCACATCCAATGTGGACAAGCTAACCTTTATTAAAATGAATCAGGCATGGATCCCACAAGACTTGTCTGTACCTTGTGCAGAATAAACATTTAGACTGGACTCACACAGCCATTCATATACTTATTTTTTTGAATAGGCCTCAATACAAAAAAAAAACCATGTTGGCTACCTCCTCCTACTCCTCTACCACCGCCACTTCCACCTACACTGCCACGGTCACTGCCTAGTCAACCTCTAGGCTCCTACTCCACATCCACCCCCCTTCCCATTTTTTTACTTGATTTTAATTTATTTTCCCTATCCCCATTTATTTGTAGGGCACTTGCCCTAGTTTGAAGATGATTTTAGAACAGTTATATGGCTTCTACCGTTAATTAATACTTTTCAGACACAGTTTGAAGATGATCCACATTCACCTCCATTTTTGCTTTTTTTAAGTTTTTATTTTTTTTAAAATATTTAAAGTTATTTCCCTGTCCCCGTTTTTTTGTAGGGCACTTGCCCTACCCTTACCCCCATTTTCCTTCCTTTTGCAGACCTCTAGGACTTGCCAGGACTTTGTTACAGCCATTTTTGTGCCTAAAAGTTCGGGTCCCCATTGATTTCAATGGGGTTCGTTGTCCGTGCGATCGTTCGGGTTCCGTCCGGACCCGGACCCGGACTTTGTCCCGAAGTTCGGACGGACCAGCAGAACCCGAACTTCCAGAGGTTCGCTCAACTCTACTCTTGAACTAATGGGAGTGGATAAAAATATTTAATAGCAACCTTGTTAAGAGCCAAGTGCCATCCTTCTTTCAACAAAGGTAGAAGGCTGGATTATTTTTTTAAATTGTCATAGTGTATTCCTTGCGTGGAATATTTTTGGATTTGGATGAGGGGTAAAGCCAATTACATGGGATCTCTGCACAGGGGATGAGCTTGATTGGACAATCATAAATTCAAGGTAAAGGGAATATGTTGCCCCCTTTTTTATTGCACATATCACAAGTCACAATGGGCTTGGGAAATACCTATCTTAAGACCAACCGTATATCCAATCCAAATGTAGACAGACAAAGTTAATGGCAATAGTCAAAGTGTAATGTGATTTTCCTGAGGACCAACTAAAGCTGAGGTAATGGGCCTGCAACAAGGGTGGTGTTCCATGCAATGCTAAAGAGCTGTGAAACCACACCACTCCATTCTTTTAGCAGGGATGACAACTAATGAGTTATTGCAGCCTTTTATAAAGCATACAGGCAATATTGGTGTTCCTTTTTATACGTCCTGTATTCTTTGGAAACTTATTGTAATGGATGCATCTTGTAACAAATGTTTATTTGTTAAAAAAAAAAACAAGGATTTTACACAAATAATTAAAATTGTATGAGCATCACTTTATAAAAGACAATACAGATTCATTAAATGGTTTTCCTTCATGACAGCAAACTCGGTAAACTACAATAAACAAGTAAGCTACCACTTCTTATAATATGCAAATTATGACAGATCTCTAGGGATACATCACTAGTTGTAAGGGCTTTTTATTGTGCATATTTACACAAATGTGTCTTCAGTAAGCCTAAATGAAGGGCTGAAAAGAATTGCAAGATGCTTATTAGAATGTGTCATACATAAATGAAAATAATTTTATTGCACAAATAACTCTCTTATGGGAAAAATCTGCTCTCCTCACTATCACAAATCACTAGCAGAATATAGACAAACAAGCATTAATTGGATCATTAAATCAAATGAGTGGTCATCGAGTATAGTTTAATTCACCAGTGAGTTTTGAATCTATTGTATATACTTTATGAGAAATAGGAAATACTCTAAATTAAATTACTACTTAATGTAAAGTGGGTTATTTCATGATTATATGCTGTAGAGTAGCAGCTTACATTTCCATAGCAACATATTAAATCACAGAGTGCACACGTTGCAAATATTTCCATTTCTGTGGGGTAATGAATAAAGGAACAGTGCTATAAAATACTATTTAGTCTTGCTGTCTTAATTATAAACCAGTCAGAAATTACTTACATTTGATACACTGAATTTGAAAAAGTATTTTACTGCATTTCTGCCCAATTCAGGTTTTTTGACTACTGTTCTACTGGGTGGGCTATTTATATGGATACACCTTAATAAAATGGGAATGGTTGGTGATATTAACTTCCTGTTTGTGGCACATTAGTATATGTGAGGGGGGAAACTTTACTGGTGAGTAAACTAAATTA
>BLSH010345389.1:164182-178315 GCA_018402905.1 Glandirana rugosa | reverse complement strand
CTGATTCACTCTATTCTTATGATTGCAGAGCATCTGACCTGGACAGAAAATAGACTACTAACATTCAATTTTGACAGCATTTGCACAAAACAAATGCACATGCCATTTTCCAGAATGAATAGCTATGTTTTTTATTACAAATACACCCATTAGCATGGTATAATTGTTTATATGCAAATGATAAAACCAATGTCCCGTATATTAGTAGTATCTTGTAGCGCTAAATCACAGTCCCAGTATTCTGAGAAACATATGTGCATATGGAATCCCACAAAAAAAACGAATATACGACGCACAGCTGTTCCTTATCCCAGCAAGGCACCATACATGTTCAGATCTTCTCTATCCCCCATAAGGAATCACACTCACCAGACTAAATTGCCTCATACTCTCGTGTTTGACAATCACACGTGTATGGTGTGATTGTCTTATTTTAAACCATATTTTTTATTGCCCATATAAAAAAAACCCCTACATTAGTGTGGTGCCTTGCTGGGATAAGGAACAGCTGGGCGTCGTATATTCGTTTTTTTTGTGGGATTCCATATGCACATATGTTTCTCAGAATACTGGGACTGTGATTTAGCGCTACAAGATACTACTAATATACGGGACATTGGTTTTATCATTTGCATATAAACAATTATACCATGCTAATGGGTGTATTTGTAATAAAAAACATAGCTATTCATTCTGGAAAATGGCATGTGCATTTGTTTTGTGCAAATGCTGTCAAAATTGAATGTTAGTAGTCTATTTTCTGTCCAGGTCAGATGCTCTGCAATCATAAGAATAGAGTGAATCAGATAAAAACTCCGTTATGTCCACTAGATAAAGCTAACAATCTTAGTAAATAAGTTTGTATTTCCTATGACCATCAGTTCCATCTAGTGGCCATAATGTGTTTTTTTTTTTATTTCAATAATTTTTATTGAAGTTTGAAGAAGGTGAACAAAGTAGTAAGTAAAAAACAGAATTATAAAAAATCTGTGAAACATCTTGTCAGGGAAAACATAGACATCCATAGGATACCAGGCAAACAAATTTGTGGCAAGTGTCGATGCATTAGATATAGATGTACAGTCTACCATACCCGTCTGCTTATGAGAGATAATTAGAACCGCTTCCCTGAGTCTCCACCCCCCCCCCCAGGTGGGGGGGGGGGTCCAGGGATCCAGAGACCCAGCCAAGCTGGTATATACCTGTATAATCTTCCAGGACCCTTGCTGTAAGTGAAGTATTTCAGGAAGACTTTCCAAAATAATACGGCTAAATAAGTGGGTACAACTAAGTGAGCCTGAGGAGGGAGAGAGGGACTAAAAACCCGGTATGAGTTGCGGTAAGTTTCAACTTGTTGTACAATGGGGAGTTTATCGATCCTTTGCTATAAATCTGAGTACTTCAGTCATTACCCCCTCTAACGGACTCTCCGGGTCAAATGTAGTTGCAAGATCCCCTATTCTCTCCCTACAGGGGAACGCTGATTAGTATGCTTAGTGTATACCGAGGGCCCAAGAGGGGGAGGGCCCCCAAGCCTCCAGCACCCCTAAAGGGAACACACTGTGCCCGAGGCGGTGACCCCCACCCTCCTCCCCACACCTTGTAAAGAATCGTCAGGAAATCTCCCGAAGTGGAGAGCGATCAGAGTGATGAATCTCTTTAAAACAAGCGGGTAAGGGCTGAATCATGGGAATCTCAAGCTAAGGGGCGAGACCCCCAAAACTGCAAATACCTGAGCTGCAGGGGGAACTAAGTAAGGTAGAAGAAGGAGAGTAGATAGAATAAGAGGAGCAGAGAGAAAAGAGAGGTTCAGAGAAAAAGGAAGAGGGATGTTGAGCCAACCAAGCATAGTTTTAGGAGAAAATAAAGGGCTGAGGGACCCCAGGAGTGAGGGAGACATCTATGTGGTTAGCCCAAGGTTCCCAAGTTGCTTTAAACTTAGAAACGCTGTCCGTAAGGATACTGGCAAGTTTTTCTTGAGCCATCAACCAGGAAATTTTGTGTTTTGCAGCTTTAAACGAAACGCGCTGCTTTTTCCAGGCTCTGGCTATAGTGATTTTGGCCCCTAATAACATATGGTGAATTAATTTCTGGGTGGGCCTGGTTATCCTGGGAATGTGTTCGCTCAGGAGGGCAATTTTGGGAGACCTTGGGAGCTGAAGACCTGTAACTTGTTTGATGAGATTGAATATTTTTGACCAAAAAGGTCGCAATCTGGGACATTCCCACCAAACGTGGGCCATGGTGCCTGTGAGCTGACAGCCTCTGTAACATACGGGGTCCGCTGATGGATAAGACCTGGCCAGTCGAGCTGGAGTAAGATACCATCTTGAGAGTACTTTTAGGCTGGTTTCTGACACAGAAGTGTTAAGGATACCTTTGAAAGATTTGTGGAAAGCTATCTGCCAAGTTTCCAGGTCCCATTGAAATTGAAAATCAGATTCCCAGTGTGACATATAGGTAGATTTGACCAAGGGAAGGGTAAGAGCTTCGTAGATGACTGAGATACCACCCCTTTGTTCGACAGGCTGACCGCACCACAGTTCGTAAGATGTAAATTCAGGGGGGAGAGGTTTTTCTCTCCAGATTTTGTGTAGGAAATGAGAAATTTGGTTGAACCAAAATCGTTCAGACTCGGGGAGGTTCAGTTTACTGACGCAAAAGCTTAAAGAGATTGGGCCCGTGGCGGAGAAGAAGTGTCCTATTCGGTAAAGCCCTTTATTTAGCCACCACTGGAAAGCTTTGATGTCCATCCCTGGAGGGTAGTCCGAATTGTGAAATAGGTGACCTAGGGGTTTTCTGGAGGAAACTAGGGCAGGCAAATGGCTCACCTTATTCCAAATAGCAAAGGTATTGGAAAGAGTTGGGGCCATGATTGGGGGTCTGTTTTTGGGGGGGCACCATAAAAGAAAATCAAGCGTATTATGTGGAGTTGCATGCCTCTCTATCAAAATCCAATCTGGTTTCTCAAATCTAGAGTAAACTACCGAGAGTTGCGAGAGTCTGGCGGCCAGGTAATAGTTATAAAGGTGTGGTAGACCAAGGCCCCCCTTGCGTCTGTGATGGAAGAGGGTTTGTTGGGGGATCCTGTATCCCGAGCCTCCCCAGGAAAATTTGAGGATTTTGCTTTGGAGAGATTTGAGGTGATCTCTTCTAATTGGAATGGGTAGAGAGCGGAAGAGGTAGAGAAGCTTGGGCAATAAGGTCATCTTAATAGAGTTTATTCGTCCTAGCCAGGATAATTCCTGTTTAGACCACTGCTTAATGTCTGTCTCCAGTTTACGATACATAGGCGGATAATTATGGGCATACAAGGATTCAATGTTAGCTGTAAGGTTAATACCCAGGTATCTAATAGCCAAATCACTCCACTCGAATTTAAAATTATTCTGCAAAATAGAGGTGGTTTAGGACTGTAAGGAAATGTTGAGTGCCTGTGATTTCAAGTAATTAACCTGTAGACCGGAGATTTTAGCGAAATTATCCAAAAGGCAGCACAAGTTTGGTAAGGAAGTTATCCAGAACCTTAATTACAAATGCAAAAGAACAAAGTCATAAATGAGATTTATAGCCATCCAGCAAAATCATAACCACCCTGAGGGCAATGAAGATGGCTTGGGAGCAATGATTACGTAATCCTTGGAGGTTGTAATAGAACCTCGCTGTCTTCAAGTTAAATTTTCAACCTTGCCGGGCTTCTTTTCAAGGGCAAAAGGCTGAGACGGGTAGCAAGACCTTGAATCGCTAGACAATTAGCGGGAGTTTTAAAGGAGAGTGAGCCCAGTCCGGCAAGTGAACATCATTTAAACTTGTCAAAATAAAAATGAACGGAACCCAAAAATGAAGGTAACCAAACACAGGGAGATGAACGAAGTGTTGGAGGGGGACACAACCCTATCTAAGGGTCCAAAAAAGTCAAAATCCAAGCTTAGCTTGGTTGGGTGTAAGAGAGGAACCAGATTAGGACCGACTGGGCTTAGTCAAGGAGGACCATTGTCCCTGGATCTCTTCGGCTTTGCCTTTGTCCAGAGCGGGGTCCTCGGGCTTGTAGGGGAGTTCCTCTTACCAGAGGCTGGGACTTTGCTGGATGTGTCCATATCAGATTCTTGAGATATCAGCTTCAAGTGGAGAAGGAGCTTTTCTCCCTCCTGGAAGGTAGAGAAGGCATATTCCTTGCCTTTAAATGGGAATTTGACAGCGAAGGGGAAAGACCACTTGTATCTGATTTCTTTTAGAGTGAGGACATTCAGCAGGGGCTTCAGAATCCTCTGACGTTGTATAGTGGAGGGCGACAGGTCGGCAAATATTTGGACTGGGTGACCCTTACACAGAATCTGGTGAGCAGAGCGTGATTGCTTCATGACCCCTTCTTTTTTTTTTAACATTCAGAGGTGCTTTATTGAAAGTTTGCACATAAAATACAGTATACCCAATAAACAGACTAGACAGTACAGTAGGTTCCATATGCATACACAAACAACTTGAAAGTAATATATTGGTCCTGACCACTTAGATGTCCCCTCCCCCATACAACTGATCTATTTGAACCATGGACCTCATATCATACAGCATGTCCACCACCACTGGAAAATGCAAATGTCTATTACTCCTCCCAAGAACAATTACCTTCCCACCCCCTCACCGACCCTTATTTTAGGAATTGATCCACGGAGACCAGACCTTATTGTACTTCCAAGCGCAGCCTCTGTGCAGGTACGTTATCCTATACATAGGCAGGACTGCTGTTATCAATGCTTCCCAGGAGGACAGGATCGGTGCGGAGGGAGAAGTCCAACCCCAGCAAAATAGCTTTTTTGGCATAAAACAGTAGGTATGAGATAAGGAGTTTAGAATGATGTGAGCGCTGATCATCCTCAAGTACCCCCAATAAGGCAAGTTCTGGTGACATCGGTACGGAGAGCTGCAGTCTAAGATTAATTACCTCAAATACCTCCTGCCAGGACTGTTGTATCACCGGGCAGTCCCACAACATATGTAGCAGGGTACCCAGCTGTGTTGTGCATCTCGGGCACCCAGGGTCATTGTCAGAAAAAATATGATGTAGTCTCTGAGGTGTATAGTGCAATCTGTGGATAAGCTTAACCTGAATTAATTTGTCTCCTGAAGAAATGGCCAGCTTGGGTCCAAGTTCTAGACAGGCCTCCCAGTCCTCCCTGTCCAAGGTTGGTATGTCTTCCCTCCATAGTTCCCACAAATTGGTCAGCCTAGGGGACTCTGTACTTAGCAGGGTACTATATAACGTCGATAACGGTTTACATAGATCGCCCGACGATAACAGCTCCTCGATTGGGTCCTCCCGCAAGGTCAATGGCTGGGGGAATTGAGCCCTCATGGCATGGCTGAGCTGTAGATACCTAAACTGCATCCAGCGGGGAAGGCTATATGCAGCTGTTAGTTCTGAAAAGGATGACTGGACTTCATGTGAATGGATATCTCCCAGGGTGGTAATACCATACCGGGCCCACACTTTCGGATCTGGTATTGTTCTCAGGTGCGGGAATTGGGGGTTCCGCCACAGTGGTTGGGCCGGGGACCACTGGTGTGGTTTGATGTATCGCTTCCTCGCTGCCACCCACACCCCCCATGTCACTCTTGTAGGGCCAGGAGATAGCGGATATGCCCCTGGACCCCTATAGGCAAAGTTGCGCAACTCCGCCAGGGACCCCAGGAAAGCCACCTCCAAGCACGTCGCTGCATTATCTCTAGCCCCTGTATACCACCAGTATACTGTGACCAACATAGCCGCCCACCAATACACTTGAAAATTAGGGAGGGCCAGTCCGCCCTTGGGAGTAGGAAGCCACATGGTAGACTGAGCCATTCGAGGTGTCCCTCCATTCCAGATGAAGGAGTTTATACTCTTGCGCACTTCCTTGAAATAAAGAGACGGGATCCCAGATCGGACAGTTCCTAAATAAATAAGTGAACTTGGGAAGAATCAGCATTTTGACTAGGCTTATCCGTCCCAGGAGATTCAGCGGGGAGTTTGGCCCAGGATAAGCAGCGAGTGCGTAAATTAGCTAGTAAGGGTTGTAAATTTTTCTCCATGTAGCCCGACGTCTGCCTAGTAATAACTATGCCCAGGTATTGAAATTCTGTTACCCACCGCAGCGGCAAGGGGGTCGCAATGGATTGCACCACTATCAATGGGGAACAACACCGACTTAGACCAATTAATCTTAATTCCCGATAGTTTACCAAATTCATCAAAAATCTGCAGGGCCGCCTGTAGAGAGGGCCCCACATCATTAAGATAGAGCAGGGTATCATCTGCGTATAACAATATTTTTTCCTCCAAGTTCCCCACCCTGAGGCCCTCAACCTCCATAGAATTCTGGATGTATATGGCCAAGGGTTCCAAAGCCAGGGCGAACAGGCCGGGGGAAAGGGGACATCCCTGACGTGTTCCACGTGACAGTTGAAACGGAGGCGACAACCAGTTGTTTGTACTTACCCATGCCACAGGGGAGCTGTACAGGAGTCTAAGACCTTGCATAAAACGTGAGCCAAAGCCAAATCTACGCATCACCTCCCAAAGGTACTCCCATTCCCTGCGTCGAGAGAGGCGATGACTCGGGACCCTATATTATTGTGAGGAATAGTTAGGTTAAGGTGAAGCCAGCGTATGTTAATGTCAGTCCCTTTGCCCGGCATGAACCCTGTCTGATCAGCTCTTATAAGTTCCCCTATGACCCTAGAGAGCTGAGTGGCCAGTACCTTGGCAAACAACTTGGCATCCACATTCAACAGGGATATGGGTCTATAGGAGACACATTCCAATGGATCCTTCCCCGGTTTAGGGACTAGAACTATAATCACTTCAAACATCGATTCAGGTAGGATGTCCAGCTTCCCAAACTCAGAGAGGAGTTCGGTCAGACGAGGTGCAAGCTGTTCACTATATGTTTGGTAAAATTTTCAAGGTAGACCATCCGCCCCAGGTGCCTTACCCCCCTTAAGCCCCCTCCTGCACTTCCTCAAGGGTAATCTCCTTTTCTAATTGTTCTAATTGTTCCCCTCCTCGGACAGCTCAGGGAACTGTATCTTGTCCAGAAAGCTAGAAAGGGCAGAGGACTGGCAATCAACCTTAGTGGCATATATATCCCTGAAAAATCGGAGAATCATGTATTAATTCCCCTAGGAGACGTGAGCATTTGACCATCATTAGATCTAATACAGCCTATTGGGGTCGTCGGGATGTCCCCCTTAGCCAGCCATGCCAGAAGCCTCCCATTCTTTCCCCCATGTTCAAATACCTTTTGAGCCGAGTAAAGGAGGGCCGTAGTAGTCTGGGTCAGCCTGTGTGTGGCGAGGTCACGCAACGCTTCCCTCCATCTAGAATATCTCTCTTGCGTGGGGTCCCCAACATATTCAGTTTCTAGGTTGCTCGCCCGTTCCTCCAACTCTCCCCGGGACCGCGATGTCTCCTTCCGAACCTGGGAAATTATGGAAATAAATTCTCCCTGCACCCATGCCTTAAAGGAGTCCCATGCCACTGATGGGGGTGAGAAGTCGCCATTCCCTGCCCAGTAGTGTCCCATGGAAATCTCCATAGGTCCCTGTACCCTCTTGTCCTGGGCCCAGAACCGAGATAAGCGCCATAACCTAGAGTCCGGTGGGTCAACCAGAGACAGGGTTAGACATAGCGGGGCGTGACTGGATATCCCTTTGAGGAGGCACTGTGACATCCTGAACCACCTGCAAGGCAGCCACTGACACATATATCAAGTCTATTCTAGATAGAGTTTTAAATGTAGCTGAATGACAAGTGTACTCTCGATTGTAGGGGTGGAGATGTCACTAACTGAAAGAGGCGCCAGGTCAGGCCAGAGCATGCAGAAAAAAGGCCGTGCCATCTCTCCGGCAGCCCAGGTCCCGCTATATCAGCAGACACAAATGCCCCCTACTGCTGGTGGCAAATAGTTATCAATACTTGGTACAAGATGGGGATCTTCCTGGCCGTGGCCAGAGTTCAGAGAGTAATAGCAAGCCAGTGCAGCATCAGCGGATCCAAGAGGAGCACAGTGGGATGCTCCTCTGCATGCCAGATAGGACGAACTAGAAGGAATGCCTGGTGTCTCCCCGACAGGACCAGCTGCTGCGTTAAGAAACATACACACAACCGTCTAGGCAAAAGAAGATTCTAAGAGTAGAGGCACACTGAATTTCTCCTGGCTATTGCCAGGGGCACAAAACTTACTCAGAGCAGGGTTTCAGATGAGACAGCAAACCAATGTAACTGTAGCAAGCACTACAGGTGCATGTAGAGAGGCTTTGGAACATAATGCCCTGCCCGATATCCTGATTAATCGCTTCAGCAGGAGGCAAAGCCCAGAAAACTTTCTTTAGCAGTTCGGTGGTAAGGTGTCCATCCAAGCAGAGGCATCAGATATTTCCCCCTGCACCCTTGCTGCTCTCAGAACCTCATCCCTGTCACGAAAATTCAGGAATTTGAGAATGAAAGTGCGGGGCAGTGATCCCACTGGGCCCGGCTTAAGGGGAATATGGTGGGCTCTCTCCCCTGCGTAGAATGGGGAGAAATGGGCTGCAAGCAGCAAATCTCGCAGGAGTTTTTCAATGAAATCTGTAGGGTTTGGGCCACCCCTTCCGCCAAGCATCTGAAAGTCTGTTTTAATGTCTCCCGTTATTTTAGCAGCTGCATTGGCCAGGCCTCTCTCTAGCAAGGATGAGAGCTTCTGGTATAGGTCTTCGGCCTGGAAAGAGAACCCCTGATTATGTGGGTCTGGTGAAGGCTGGATGCTGATGTTAGGCCCCAAGGGAGAGATCAGCAATTCCCCCTGGGTACGGGCTAGGAGGGACTCCGTTGAGGTCAGGGAGGGTGTAGTAAAAAGCTGATTGCACCCATGAGCGGCCGGAGAATAGAGGAGTGTAGCTGGTGAGAGCACTTGCCTTTGCTCCTGTGTAGTCTCCGTGCTGGCTGCGTATGATTCCCCTGGATTAGAGGCCAACGCAGTGGCCATCTTGGTACACCCGGCCTGATTAGATGCAGCGGATAAGGGACCCAGATCTTTTCTTGCGGGTGGTCCGCCATATAGGGGTGTTGCCGCGGGTCTCGGGTGCGAGGATCGCCTGTTTGCAGCCTTGTCCCGGGGCTCATGACAGCTAGGCAGGCTCCGTTGGTGGGCGGTAGTCCGGAGCTCCCGGCTTACGCGGCCATATTGGAGCTCTCGCACATGCGCACTCCAGCCATTATGTGTTTTTATTCTGATTTATGCCATTCTTATAAATGAAGAATACCTGATCTGGAGAGAAAATAGCCTAGTACCATTCGATTTTGCCAGCATTCGCACAGTACATGCAGTTTCCCGGATAGATATATCTGAGTATTTTCTGAAAAAAATTCCCCTAATAGTAATGTGTAAAAAACTGTGAGTATGGCTTTTCACTCAAATGCTGTGCATTTAACCTTTGTTTTATATAAGAGTCTCAATGCGCAGTGTACATTTTGCAGGGTAGATGCTATTTCCCTGCAAAAATCATTATATGTGGTTCTTTTATTTTTCTTTCTCTTGCACCAATTATAATAGTAATAAGTGATATGAGAAACTATATTTTAGGTGTTAAAATACTTATAAAGTAATAAGTGATAGTTTGATTTTTTTATGTCATTTTGTTAGTTTTTTTTTGTGCCACATGTTTGGAAGTCTTTGCAGATTTTAATATAGTTTGTATCACTATTAAATACAGTACATTTTTTCACTATGTACAAACCATTTTGCTTTAATGGGAAAAAAATGTAAGCAACTCATGCTGATAAGGTTATTGTTATAGATAACATTTCAGGTACCAGTTTAATGTGTCCTTTAATTATATCATTTTCTAGGTAGTGCTGGAACACCAGTTACATACAATGAAAATGGAGATGCTCCTGGGCGTTATGACATTTACCAGTACCAAATCATAAACAAGACAGCAGAATACAAGATGATTGGACACTGGACAAATCAATTACATCTTAATGTAAGTAGAATTTTTCTGCACAGTTCTGACTCTTTTTTTGATTTTTGATATTTCGGTAGTAAATTGGCTAGTTTGTTAACAAGCATCAACAGAGCAAATATGCATTTCCTGTGTGAACCCAGCCTAATAGTAATACAATTACCTATCGCATTGTGTTATAAATTCACTAGTTGAAATATAATTGTAGAAGTAAGCTGCATATACATTTTGCATAAATATGTTTCCTCAAATGTAGATTTCTTTTACTTAACCAGCACCCGACCGGCTCGCGTGCATTTATTGCTGCAGTGTGGCTCTGTAGAGTGAATCTCCGTCTATAAATGGTGGCTCGCGCGCACGCAGCAGCTGAAGAGTTGTGGCCGCAATTGCTTGACAGATAAGAGAAACAGGAAACCGCCGCTGTAGAAACGGCTGTCCCCCGCTCTGTCAAGCAGCATGTAAGAGATCTACTGATCCCTGTACTCTGGATCAGTTAGATCTCTGGTGCCCCTGACAGCCCAGCCCCCTCATAGTTAGGACACACCCAGGGAACACAGTTAACCCCTTGATCGCCCCCCCAGGTTAACCCCTTCACTGCCAATAACATTTATACAGTAATCAGTGGATATGTAAATTTCTGATCTGTATAAATGTCATTGATCCAAAAAAGTGTCAAAAATGTCCAACATGTCCGCCCCAATATCAAAGTCCCAATAAAAATCTCATTTCGCCACCATTTCTAGTAAAAAAAAAATTGTAAAAATGCCACAAATTAATTCTCTTGGTTTGTAAGTGCGGCAACTTTTGCGCAAACCAATTTTTTTTTTAACAAAAATATGAGGAATAATATAAATTGTCCAAAGCCAATGAATAAATTAGGTTTTTTTATATATATTTTTTGGATACGTATTTCAGCAAAAAGTAAGAAATATTTTTTTTGCAAAATTGTCGCTATTTATTTGTTTATAGCAGTGATCAGAAATGACGCAGAGGTGATCTAATACGACCAAAAGAAAGCACTATTTGTGGGGGGGGGGAGATGCAAATTTCGTTTGGGTACAGCGTCACAAGACCACGCAATTGTCAGTTAAAGCGACACAATGCCGAATCGCAAAAAGTGCTCTGGTCCTAAAATCCTCTGAAGTAGAGAATTTGATTCTACAAAATGTATGACTTACAAACATTATAAACACAATGTAATATGCTGTATATGACCTTAATGAATGTTTATCTGTAAAATAAGGACTTTAAACAGGTAAGAAGACAATTATACAAACATGTTTATAACCTTGTAGACCTAAAAAAATAGTATTTCAAAAAAATTAATAAAGTTTACCTTTTATTCTTCATTTGTTGTATCTTGGCCTCAATGTGTGTCACAACCCAGCGATGCCAGTAAAGAAAATCTGTTATTACTAGTTCACTCTCCCTAGGGAACTGTAAACTTCTGAAAGACAAATATCCACGAAGGATAAAAGAAAGGTGGATATGTCCTACTTTTCTGTGTTTCTGCAGGGTCATCTTTCAGTATTGACCAAATGACCAGCAGTGAAATAATTGCTTTGGGAGCTTCACCCCCTTTCAATTTCTAAACCTAAGAATGAAATACAGAACAAATATGCAAAAGTGTAAACAAATATATATTACACCTTTTGTAACAATATAGTTAGTAGTAAAACAGAAAATAAAATCGTAAAATGCTATACAACAAAAACAATTTATTTGGCAGTGAATGAAAAGGGCATAACATTAAATGGGACATACAATAAATAAACATAGGTATTAATAAGGAGCTGAACAGCTTTCAGTTCTATCTCCCTAACCCGCTTTGCTAATTGGTTATATACCGTATGTAAATGTATTTTAATGCCATCTAAAGTATTGATTCTAGGTAGTGTTTCAAGACTAATAAACATATTCCTAATTAGTAGGAGTTAAACCTTTCTTTAGGCTCCATTCACATTAGTGTGATTTCAGATGTGACTTGAGTCTTACAGAATAGCATGACAGTAGAAATCACATTGTTTTCAATGGTGCATGTTCAAATAAATGCAACTCAGCACGCTGAAATTTTTGAAAAGGCAGTGCAATTCCAGTATGATTTTGGCTCCATAGAATATGCAAACTTTATCAAAGTTGAAGTTGCACTACATGATCACACTGGAAGCTGGATCAAAATCAGGTCACAGCAGTGTGAACCTAGACTTAAATAGTGTATTATTATTTTAAATAAGGGAAATGTATCAGACACTTACACTTTTAAAGAGCACCCCATAAAAACACTGCGGCCTGAAACTGATGATGCTCATCTGCATGCTAAAGGCTTCCATTTTCATCAGTGAAGCCTACAGCCTGCATGCGATCTCTATATCAGAGTTGGTATAGATATCACATTATTGGTAAGCACTTTGATTAATTCCAAATATTTTACGGAGAGCAAGCAGTCTTGTGAAGTGTTTGGTGCTGGCTCTTAAGGGGGAAGGTGTATATTAACGTATCTCCAGCACAAATCATTGTGCTAGGGAAGGTAACAGACATATTGGAGGGGGGAGTGGTAAGGAGTTAATGTAGAGCATTTGCTTGTACCATGTAATCCTGGAGTGTGAGAGGACAGGCTTCTGTGAAGCAAGGAAGGTGGATGAGTCAGTCAAGCCTCTTATCAATATTGCTGTGAAGCACTTACACTTTCTGTTCTGCTGGCAGATATACTGTATATAGTGTGAGAGATTAGCTCATGTGGATCACCTTTCCTGGGAAGAAGGCTGCTTGAAGGTAAATTTTCTTAAAATCTGAAGGGTTGCCACTTTTATTCGGTAAAGGTTGCAAGTCATAAAACAAACATAATAGTAAAACAAAACCTTGCCGTCTGGCGCTAAACTACTACAGAGCAGGATACCTCTCTATACGATGTCGGGCTTGTCCCTGACACCTTCAAACAAAACAAATGCAAACCTTTTCTCTTGCAGTCTCTAGAGCAACCAACTCTCAAGGTGTAGCTCTCTCAGTGTAGTCATACTGAGTCCCAGGCCAGAGCACAACTGAGATCTCTTCCTGGTCATTTAATGCAGCTGAAAAGGGATTTGAGTGGACCAGAAACTCCAGGCCAGATCCAGCTCTGCCACGGTGGCTGGCAAAACCCGAGTCGGACTCTCACTAGTCCACTCCAAGTGAATGCATGCGAGGCGACAAATATCACTCATCCATTATCTTGCCTTGCATAATGTTACATATCTCCCCTCTGCTCAAGCCTCTGCGGTTGAGCAACTGTTACATACAGTGGACCTGGGAAAGGGCCTCCGCATTATTTTGCAGCTTTCCCGCCCTATGTTCCACTGTAAACTTGTAGGGCCAAAAATCACCTTGTCACCCGACTATTTTTTTACCTTTTGTCACACATCCACTTCAGGGGGGCATGGTCGGTTACCAGGCTAAACGGCCTGCCCATTAAATAATACCTTAGGACCTCAAAGACCCATTTAATAGTGAGACATTCCTTCTCGACTATGGCATTATTTTTCTCATGCTCCACCTCACCAAGACCGACCCCCTACCCTTTGTCAGGTCCATCAGTGGGAAATGGTGGCAAAGTCGGGTATGAAGCGCCTATAGTACCCAGTGATCCCCAGGCATGTTCGTACCTGCTTTTTGGTTAGAGGTTGGGGCCATTTCTGGATTGCATCCAGTTTGTTGGTTTGTGGTTTAACAAGTCCCCAACTGATAATTTGGCCAAGGTATTTGGCCTCCTCTAGATCGATGGCACACTTTTTGTAACCATCTATGGGGATTGTCTCCGTCGTTTTCTCTTTTACCAGAAAAAAACTGGGGACCTTCCCAGCAAGGTTATGTTCATCTACGGTAAACCCAATGTACCACGGGGACGTAGTAAAGTTTCTTACTACCTATTTTGGGATTCTGGCGTGGCGAGGATGCGTCGACGGATGAACCTACTACACCAGTAGGTGTCGGGTCTAACCCTTAGCGTAGATGGGGCTCACATTCGTCACTATCTAAGGGAATCCTTTCACCCAGAGTGTCGATTGGGTTTTTCACACGGTAGCTAGATCTCCTCCGGTTTATGGAACCGGTTTAATAGTCAACCCCTGAACAATTTGGTGTTTGGTTGTTTGACCTACGTTAGGTCTTTACCGGGGT
>BLSH010345389.1:147990-163748 GCA_018402905.1 Glandirana rugosa | reverse complement strand
ATTTTGTTGCATTATGGACAAGGACTTGGTTATGGGGACATCAGGGGTCCTTGGTATCCTGTCCTTTTGAGGAGGGGAGACGGTCAGTAAACTCTCTCTGTCCTTCCATGGTTTTAAGAGATTACCATGGTAAATTTGCTCTGGTTTTCTCTTCCCTAGCAGGTAAACTTTGTAGTTTACCTCCCCTACTCTTTCCCTAACCTCAAAGGGACCCTGCCACTTGTCCAGGAATTTATTTTCCACAGTGGGGACTAGCACCAGCACTCTATCCCCGGGGTTGAAAGTTCTTGTCTTGATACCCTGATTATAAACCCTCCTCTGAGCTTCCTGGGCTCGCTCCAAATGTTTGCGTACAAGGGGCAGGACAGCTGCAATTCAATCCAGCATCAAGGAGACATACGCAATGACACTTCTATACAGGGTGGCCTACCCTTCCCACATTTCTTTTGTGACATCTAGCAGCCCCCTGGGATGTCTACCACACAAGCGTTCAAACAGGGATTATCCTGTAGACGCCCACGGAACCTCTCATATGGAAAACATGAGATATGGTAGCAAAAAATCCCAATTTCTCCCATCTTTGTCGACCACCTTTTTCAACATACTTTTGAGGGTTTTATTAAACCTCTCCACAAGTCCATCCTTTTGGGGTTGGTAGACAGAGGTACGGAGATGGGAGATTTTGTACAACTTGCATAGTTCCTTAGTAACCCTGGACATGAACGGTGTGCCCTGGTCCGTTAAGACCCCTTTTGGGATCCCTACGCGACTAAACACCTGGACCAATTCCTTGGCGATAGTCTTAGCTGAGGTATTCTGCAAGGGTATGGCTTCAGGATAGTGTGCCGTGTAGTCCAGTATTACCAGGATGTGTTGGTGGCCCCGGGCATACTTTACTACCGGCCCCACCAGATCCAGGCCAATGCTCTTCAATTATGGATAGGGGAACAAGTGGACTGCGGAAATGGGTTGACGGTGCAGACATTTGACACTCGGTCATGACTCACAGTACTCTGACACCTACATACAGCCTGGGCCAGAAGAATCTCTTGGTTATCCTCTCCCTGGTCTTCTCCATACCCAGATGTCCCCCCATTATATGAACATGGGCCAAGTTTAGCAGCAACCTGCAGAACAGTTTGGGAACCAGCAGCTGTTCTACCTCGTCCTCACTGTGTTTGGCCACCTGATACAGCAGATTGTTTTTACAGCAGATTGTTTTTAAGAGCCATGTAGGGGAAAGACCCCCCCCAATTAGGATCCACAGGCTCCCCATCCATCATCCTAACATTCTCTCTGGCTCTAATGAGGGTGACATCTCGTAACTGCTCTGTACAAAAATCCTCCCTCCTGACCTCTAAGTCAGGGGTCACATTCTGTCCACTCTCATTAGTCAGAGGGGTTCTCTGGTTCATTAACCTCCAGCTGAAAGCTGACCTCCAACTCCCCAGCCATTAAAGGAAAAGGAAGAGGGTCTCCTCCTTCCTCGGTCCTGCCAACCGGCTCTTCTTCCATTCAGCAAAAAGTTTCTGGTGAGAGTTCCCGTGCTTCCCCAGCAGGGGGAGCTCTATCCTCCAGCCTCTCTGTGCCTTCCCATAACCTCCAAAAATGGGGAAAATCCCTCCCCACCAGGACCTCATGAAGCAGGGAGGGTACCACTCCTACTGAATGTGTCACGCTGCCCCAAGGAGTGCCAATCTCAGCCACCACAGTCTAGTAGTCCCAAGTGTCCCCATGGATGCAAATGACCCAGATTGTGCTGGGGTGTAATTTTGCAGGGTTCACATACTTGCTGTTGACTGAAGTTACAACATTACCTGAATCAAGCAGTGAAGTGACTGGTTTCCCATCCACAGAAATCAGACACATTTGTTTTTCCATGCGGCCCTGACATGATGCAGTGTATGCGGCCTGTGCAAAAAAGAGACATGCGTCTTTTCATTTAAACATTATCACACTGCATTGGTTAATCATTTAGAGGATAATTGGCAGCAATATGTCCCAATGCATGACATTGGTAGCATGTGCTCTACTCCCAATCCTCTCAAGGGTTCCTGGCTTCTTTGGCCGATCTCCAGGTCTAGGGCCCATAGTCTCTTTAACTGTAGCAGTCTTATCAAACTTCCCCATGCCCTTGAACCCTGGAAGAGTCTTACTGGGTCCACCGGGCGATCTTTCACCCCTACATAACTTGGAGTGGGGCACAGATGGGTATCACAAGTCCTCAGCAGCCCTGTATCTCTCCACGAAGTCCACCAGTTGGTTTGCCATTACGGGGTCTCCCTGGCTGACGCACTTCCTCAAAGTCGCAGGGAGCACACGCAGATACCAGTCCATGACCACACGCTCCATGATCTGAGGGCCTGGCAAAGACTCTGGCTGTAACCACTTCCTTATGAGATGGATTAAGTCCAACATTTGAGAGCGGGGAGGCTGGTCCATGCAGTAGGTCCACTGATGCACCCGTTGAGCCCAAACTGCAATGGTGACACCCAGACATGTGAGTATCTCTGTTTTTAGCGACTCATAGTCCTGGGCCTTATCGGGTTCCAAATCAATATAGGCCTTTTGCGGCTCACCTGTCAGAAAATGTGCTAGCTTGTTCTTTTGGTCATGCTTCTTGGAGAGCGACTTGTTCAAACGTCGTGAAGTACACCTCCACATCATCCGCAGGTGTCATCTTCTGCAGGTGGTAAGAACCAATTTTGGTTCCACTGCCATGGGAGGTGCGGGCCCCTTCTTTAACTCCAGCAGGGCCTCCGCAAGCTGACAGTTCTTCTCCTGTTGTGCTGTGATAGCCTGGCGACTCTCCTCCCGCTGAGCTGCA
The DNA here is from genome assembly GCA_018402905.1 of Glandirana rugosa. Lineage (NCBI taxonomy): Eukaryota > Metazoa > Chordata > Amphibia > Anura > Ranidae > Glandirana > Glandirana rugosa. The sequence goes on along the minus strand of BLSH010345389.1, from coordinate 160,921 downwards.
GCGGCCTGTGCAACCCAGAGGTTGGTTTCCTGCTGAGCAGCCTGTTGTGCTGCAGCAGCCTGTGCAAACTGTCGGTTCATCTCCTGTTGAGCCACCTGTTGTGCTGCAGCGGCCTCTGCAATCTGGCGGTTGGTTTCCCACTGAGCTGCACTGGCTTGCAGCAGGGCCTTCAACATTTCCTCCATTTTGGAAAGTTGCCCGCTAAACTCCACCATGTGTGGGAGATTAGCTTGTGTGGATCACCTTTCCTGGGAAGAAGGCAGCTTGAAGGCAAAACTTTCTTAAAATCTGGCGGGTTGGGAGTTTTATTTGGTAAATATTACAAGTCATAAAGCAAACAAAATAGCCAAGCAAAACCTTGCCACCTGGCCTTAAACTACAACAGAGCAAGATACCTCTCTATACAATGTTGGACTTGTCCCTGACACCATCAAACAGAACAAACACAAACCTTTTCTCTTGCAGTACCTAGAGCAACCAACTCTCAAGGTGTAGCTCTCTCAGTGTAGTCATACTGAATCCCAGGCCAGAGCACAACTGAGATCTCTTCCTGGTCATTTAATGCAGCTGAAGAGGGATTTGGGTGGACCAGAAACTCCGGGCTGAACCAGCTCTGCCAAGGTGGCTGGCAAAACCCAGGTCAGACTCTCACTAGTCCACTCCAACAAATATCGCCCGTCCATTATCGCGCCTCGCATAACATTACAATAGATATACACTATATTGTCAAAAGTATTGACACCTGCCTTTACACACACATGAACTTTAATGGCATCCCAGTCTTAGTCCGTAGGGTTCAATGTTGAGTTGGCCTACCCTTTGCGGCTATAACAGATTTAACTCTTCTGGGAAGGCTGTTCACAAGGTTTAGGAGTGTGTCTATGGGAATGTTTGACCATTCTTCCAGAAGCGCAATTGTGAGGTCAAGCACTGATGTTGGACAAGAAGGCTTGGCTCACAGTCTCCACTCTAATTCATCCTAAAGGTGTTCTATTGGGTTGAGGTTGGGACTCTCTGCAGTCAAGTTCCTCCACCCCAAACTCACTCGTCCATGTCTTTATGGACCTTACTTTGTGCACTGGTATGCAGTCATGTTGGAACAGGAAGGGGCCATCCCCAAACTGTTCCCACAAAGTTGGGAACAGGAAATTGTCCAAAATGTCTTGGCATGTTGACACCTTAAGAGTTCCCTTCAGTGGAACTAAGAGGCTAAGCCCAACCCCTGAAAAACAACCCCACACCATAATCCCCGCTCCACCAAATGATTTGGATCAGTGCACAAAGCAAGTTCCATAAGGACATGGATGAGCGAGTTTGGGGTGGAGGAACTTGGCTGGCCTGCACCTCTACCCAACAGAACACCTTTGAGATGAACTAAAGCGGAGACTGCGAGCCAGGCCTTCAAATGCGCTTCTATGAGATGGTCAAAAATTCCCATAGACACACTCCTAAACCTTGTGGAGAGTTTTCCCAGAAGAGTTTAAGCTGTTATAGCTGCAAAGCGTGGGCCAACTCAAAATTGGACCCTACCGGCTAAGACTGGAATGCCATTAAAGTTCATGTGCGTGTAAAGGCAGGCATCCCAATACTTTTGACAATATAGTGTATATATACACACAAAGGTTTTGCCTTTCAATTGGTGTCAAGTTTTTTAAGGGGAGGGGAATGAAATTGAAGGCAATATTTTAGAGGGTAAGAGTGTGGGCAAATATGTGTTTGTGTGTGAAAGGGTGTGCTTTAGGCCACTTTCACAAATATGCATTCAGCTAATGGACGTTAATACAATGCACAGTAATACACACCACTCTCTCATTGCGGTGCCATTCATTCAGTGGGTATTAACGCAGCACACCCCAACTCTCATATCATGTGTTTCATTCAAAATATGCTTAAGGTTCAGTGTTTGCTGTACAGTGGTACATTGGCAACACTTTCAAATCAAATGGACTGCTTTACCATGATATATGTTGGCGTGTGTCACAAAATGTGATACTGTGAGTGTGGTGATGCAACATTAATGTTTAAATGTATTCTTGAAGCTAGCTCTCATCAATTTATTCTAGCTCTAAAACTCAGGTAATCAGGATCCAAATAAAGCCTCTCTTAAATTTTTACTATTTATGTCTTAACCCTTACTGGGCAATATCTTGTATTTCTCTAAAGGCAGTTCATGTGGCTGTTTTCCCTTTAAAGCAGAACACAAATACAAGTGCTTCCATACCTTTAAACAATTTCTTGGTGTTATAGTGCACCATATCCTCTTACTAGTCAAAATCCATCCTTGTTTGTGCTGTGATGAGTCCTCTGTTTCCCTTATCTCCTGTTCATAAGACCAGTGGCTACCGGTCTTGTACATTCCACCCTTAGTAGTTCTGGTAAAGCAAGTGATGACATGATTATATCATTGCTCACTGCAGTGGGTGGATCTAAGAGTCTCAGACTCCCGGTCTGATCCGCCTACTATGCAGCATAGATTTACAGGCCAGGAATCTGATCCATCCCATTCATGCCCACAGTTCCACTCACAGTGCCGCACATTCAGACTGTAGTTATTACTAATGCGAGTGGTGATGTAAATGGACAGCACTGTGGGCAGATTGCTGCCCTGTGCTGTACTCTGTAACATTCAGATGCATCTCTTTTTAGCAGACCCCTAAAAGCTTTTGTGCTGCAGATAAGTCTTTGGTGCACTAATGAAACCTATTTTATAGAAATTAGTTCTATTAGGCACAGATTAGTGTTGCAGATTGGTAAAATGACTTTCATAAAGTACACAGGCAGTCAAGAGCAAGCATTTCTCTATTTCTCATCTTGGGGATATACTGGCTCTGGCTGCTGTGTTGGCTGTGCTGTGTAACCTCGACTTAAATGCAGTGAATCCAGGCTGTGCTATGCTGAATATTTTTTTTCCTATATTCCCTGAATTTTGCTTGCTGCTGCCAGCTGAGACCCTGCCACTACCCTACTGCTTGGGTCCACTGAGATCATACTCTCACCTTCTTACTTCTTATGCTGCCCAGCATTGAAAAGGCTAAATGAGGACATGACTTGCTCTATTATTAGTTGTCTGAAATGTATTTATTTTAACTAGGCACTGACTTTCCTGGCTTCAACATTGCTGTTATTGGGCAGCAAAGTGCTTTAAAGAAGAAGTCTGTAGTTATTAGGAATGCAAGCAGTGATGTGAATGGGTGGCACTGTGGATGGGACTGTAGGAGTGTTTGGAATGGATCAGACTCCTGTCATGTTAATCTATGCTGCACAGTGGGTGGATCAGAGCCCTGGTCTGATCCACCCACTTTTCAATATAGATTGACAGGCTAGGAGTCTGAATCATTCCAAACATGACCACAGTCCCACCCACATTGCTGTCCAGTCAGACTCCATATCCCAGAGTATGATGGGATTTGCAGTTTTAAGAAGCCAAACACTAACAGGAAGTGATGTTACTGCTTCAAAGATCCCTCCTTCAAAAGCCTGGGGATAGAGAAAGATTCTGTGCAAAGACACGATTTCACAGCTTTTTAAAACTGTGAGCTCTTTTTTTTTTACATACTATGCAGTTTTATTCAAAATCAAAAACATTAGCATTGTTTCTTGTCTAATTACACAGGGCTATTCTGCAGTTTTTATCACCATCCCAGAGTTCTTCTTTAAGTAATACTAAGAAAATGATGGATAACATTTGTTTTCCACAAGTAACAGCCATACATATTTCTGCTTCATTTTTGATACATGAAGCATATTGGCTTTTCATAGTGAAATATGCAAGAGCCTTAAGTGGAAATAATCACTTTGATTACCCCATAGGAAAAGCCTTTGTCTGATTTGAAATACCTTGGCTGAACTATAGTTTAGAACTTCAGGCTGTAGCCTCTTTTGGGAACTTGTCAAGTGTTCAAAAGCAATACATAATAAGTACAATTCATAAGATTTCTTTTACTGCTTAAGATATTGTGTGTGGGCATGGGATGTACATTGGATGTATTTTTTTAACAGGTTTCCTCTTGAGATTAGTTCCAAGTTTTACAGGCCTAGCATAGCCTGTGCTATAAGAAACAGTTCAAGAGACTGAAAAAATATAGATTCAGCAGATCAAGAATAGATACTCTAGTGGAAGTTAAATTAAACATGAAAATTGTTTTTTTATAGTATCGCCTTCTTGGATAATGCAGTTCAAAAATTACCACATGTTGAAAATAATGCATTTTATGAAGCTATTGAATGGAATTGCAGAGGGAATACACTTATGGAAAGTAACATAAAGTGCATTATTTTTCAGTTCACTAAACCTCTGCTATGAATGGAAGATGTTAGTATCAGGCTTGAAATCCGGTTTGTTTTAGACCGACAGTGAAATAAGTGTTTTTTAAATTCTTTGCAGATAGAAAAGTTCAATGTATTGTACAATTATTCTCTTGTCATAGCCATCTGCACCAAAGGATTTCTTACCTTAATATACACTGCTAAGCTACTAAATATTTAAGCACATTTCATTTGTTATTGTGAAGCAATTCCTCATAGTGTTATCATATTCACTACATTAGAGCTGAAAGAAGGAAGCATACGCTTATGTTTACTGTAGCCATATATTTGAAAGTACTAGTCAATGGTTTGTATAAGAAATGTGTGTTCTCTGTGTGTTCATAAAATTCTTTCTGAAGAAAAGCCTCAAAGTCTCCAGAGTGTGATTTTTTGCAAGTTTCTGTATATCCATTGATATATAATATGTGCATATATTTATCACCCCACATATTTTATGGAATATATAATCCTAATATATATATCCTAATATGTAAATGTGCCTTTTTTAACTGGATTGCAATAAACAGTCTCTTAAAAGTTAATTTGCTATGAGTTTAACTTAATCCAGCATTATGAACTGACTAAGAATTCATTTTTGTACTAAATAATTGTTCAATTTTTAATTATATTAGGCAGAATTAAAGAATAAAAAATATGTCAACATCCTAACTACCAAATTCTCAATCTGAAAGTGCAGTGCATGCTTGATGTAGTGTCTCAATCAATGCCCAAGGGGATTGGTAAGAAGTTGGGTACCACATAGCCTTTTAAATTTCCTTGTAAGATGAAAGGTGCACCTGGGGTACTCTGGTGGTTTTTTGTGGGTATGCAAAGTGTAAGTGAGTTTAACTAGGATTGTAACCATGGAACATGCTACCTACTATATGAGTAATGTTGAACGGAGAATCCCTTCAGGCACCTTGAACAGAGTAGTGCTGATATACTGGGCCAAGCCTAGCTGGTTAGATCCACTACCACATTCACTGAACTGATAAACACTTACTCTAGGAATATATTTAGTGTACACTGCACAGGGCAAGTGGCATTGTAATTGAAGTGTTTTTGTGAATTATATACAATTGCATTATTTATCTAAAAAGGAAGACCAGGCTCAGTACCACAAGACAAGTAAGATGGCTTTATCTGATATTTTATAACAGAGTGGGCTAATAAAGCCAATGTACAGAGCTCCTAATGTCACCTGCCATTTAGTTCATGTCTTTTATCTGTTTCCTGTATCTAGTGTAAGCTAAGTTGCACTAAAAACACATTTGCAGGACATTATAAGGCTTGGTATGATACCATGTGTGAATGTGCATCAATTCCTAATGAAAAATATCTAAATTATTATTAAAGGAAGGAATAGAGTAAATGGCCTTGTTCAACTATTAAAAAATGGTTAAATAAAAATAGAAATCATGTTATTTCCTATATATGCTGTGCAGAAATATAATTGAATGTGATAGACTATTACATTCAGAACCTCTAGCAATGTATTTTACACTTCTGGCAGGGTGTCTTTAGCTCTAATTACAGTATATCATTACAGTGCTATTGATTTTCCATTTCTTTCTATTTAATAAATGGATATGTCGTTCACCCTAAATTTCCTCTATTTTTGAATATGGTATAAACTGTAGATTATATATAACTTGAAAAAATTGGAAATCTAGTGATGGTAATATGTAATTTAATCACTCATCACTTGATGCAGTACCTTTGTAGTGAAACACAACTTCATTAGGCTGGATTATTAAGGTCTGGATAACTTTTGGCAAATATTTCTTCGTTTTATGTAAAAAAAAAAAAAAAAATGATGTTCCACTAAAGCATTGTCATTTAATTTAGTTCAGCACATTTATTGACTACTCTATCAATATTAACTTGTGTAATAACATAGGCAGTAGCAGTTTTTAAGAGCTACAATGAAATATGTCTATACATAATTTGGAACTGGCATTTCTTTTCCATTCCTTTAGCTTTCCAGTGCTAATCTCCAGATTCATGTAAGGGATACTATTATATAGTGATCAGTAAATCTTGGGTTTGATCCAAGGGCACGTTCAATGAACATGTCCAAATATCCACAAATCTTGAATATTAATAAGGACCATACTGAAGTCAATACGGAGGCAAATCTTTTTTTTTCAACTTTTATTGAATTGAAAAGGTAAACAACATACAACAATTGGATTATTGCATATATCAAGAACTTAAGACACGTACAGCAAAATATGTAATTATTAAGCCTTTGCGATCAGTACAAGGCCCTTAGGGTGTTAAAGAACAATGGTCTATGAAGGAAAGGAAAACAAATCAGTACAGGAAAATAAACCACAATAATCAAAAGGTACCAGTCAATAAACATATATCAATAGGCAAGCAAATCTTGAAGATCAGTTCTCTCCATTTTCAAGAATAATAGGCAGGGCCAGTGAAAAGGAGGTTGGAGACATGGAGGTACAGGAGCCAGAGGTAGGTAGCTGGGTGACAACTAGAAAGAGTGGTAAGAGTAAGAGCACTAGGGAGGCCAATCCTGAGCTGGTACACCCCAACAAACATGCCAGGTTGCATGATAGTGAGGGATATAAGCTCAGGGGTGGCAGTGCTGAAGCACATGCCCTCCCCTAGCTGCCAGAGGATTGACGGCTCCAGTAAGGAGGGGGACGGAGATACAGGAAAGACTAGACAAGTGCTGATAGTGGGGAACTCAATTATTAGGAGGACAGTATTCTGTCAGAAAGACTGTGGTTGCCGAACAGTATGTTGTTTACTGGGTGCTTGGGTTTGGCACATCGCGGATTGGGTGGACAGATTAGTGGATGGGGCTGGGGAGGACCCAGTGGTCATGGTACACGTTGGCACCAATGACAAAGTGAGCGGATGGTAGAGAGTCCTAAAAATGATTTCAGAGACTTAGGGAATAGATTGAGGAAAAGGACCTCCAAGGTATTTTTCTCTGGGATACTACCTGTACCTCAAGCTACACCAGAAAGGCAGCAGGAGCTTAGGGAACTGAACAAGTGGCTGAGGAATTGGTGTAGGGAAGAGGGGTTCGGGCTCCTGGAGAACTGGGCTGACTTCTCAGTTGGTTACCAGCTCTTTAGTAAGGATGAGCTGCACCTTAATGGGGATGGTACAGCCCTATTGGGAAGTAAGATGGCCACAAAGTTGGAAGGGCTTTTACACTAGGTATTGGGGGGAGGGGGTCAGAGGAAGCAATAGCCGGATGTGAGCAAAGGACGGAGGGTAATAGTGGTGTCTTCAGTGATAATACAACTGTAACTTCTAATTCTGGGGTGATTGCAAGGACAACTCGAAAACAAAGCCTGTGGAAACATAAGGGGAAGTTAATATGCATGCATACAATGCTAAGAGGTGTCTACACAAATGCTAGGAGCTTAGCTAATAAAATGGAGGAACTGGACCTGCTATTACACGAGGAGGACTTAGACTTTGTGGGAATAACTGAAACTTGGTTTGACAGCTCACACGATTAGCTGGCAAATATACAGGGATATTCCTTGTATCGGAAAGACAGGGAAGGTAGAAAAGGGGGAGGGGAGTGTCTATATGTAAAAAATGATGCAACGGTGGTAGAGAGGAGCGACACTGTGAATGGGATGAGGGAGGAGGTGGAATCAGGCTGGGCAGAACTTCAAAAAGAAACAGTAAGCGTAAATTAATAGGGGGGTATGTTATAGGCCACCCAACCTGAAGGAGGAGGAGGAGCGGGACTTACTATCACAGTTAGAAATGGCAGTGAGGCAAGGAAATGTAATCATAATGGGGGGCTTCAAATATCCCAATATTGACTGGGCAGAGGGGACAGCTCACTCAATAAAGGCCCATCATTTCATGACTGTCTACAATTCGTGTATTCCCCAACTAGGAAGAATGCCCTGTTAGATCTATTAATTAAGAATTATCCTAGTCTGATCTCAGATGTGGAGATATAGGACAACTTGGGATCTAGTGAACACAGGATGATCACATTCAACGTTAAACATAAAAAAGGGAGGCACAAGGAAAGCACAAGAACATTAAATTTCAAACGAGCAAATATTTATGAACTGTGACCAATAGAGAAAAAAAAGGTGGAAGAGAAGAAAATACGCCAACCTAACAGGGTGGGACTGTGGATGGAAAAAGTACACACATGCCACATCCTACAGATGCAAATTTAGATAAGAATTGATGAAAAGAATGGACTTTGTAGGCATGCAATACAATTTAAAAGCAGTACTTTATTTGTTATAATCAAAGGCCAAAGGCCTATCCATATATCGTACAACCGTATGTTTAAAAACACATACATTTCAGGAAAGACATGACATACATAAAGTGAGAATCCCTCCACTATACTCTATATAGCCCAGCCGGGTTTACAGAAAATGAGGGAAACAGAAACATGATAAATCATGGAAAGACATAATATATCTACCAAACGGGTGGAAACCCTAAATGTACAAATTGTCCCAAAGTGTTATTATAGGAAACATAAACACTGTATTAAGTGACATAGGGGAGGGTTAAAACCACCAATGACGTAGATAAATGTGGAAGATTGTATTCGTAGCTCAACTAGTTTCACGCTGATGGTGAGCGCTTCATCTGGAGAAGTCAAAAATTGACTAGTGAAATAAACATATGCATGTCAGAACGTCTAAATTCAAGCACAAACAGTTAAATGCATAAAAGGTACAAATTGTAACATTAATGAAGGTGATGAAAGTGTGATGGTCACTTACTTGGTAGGAATAACCAATGATAAACAGCAGCACGCATCCCTGTGAGGCCCAGAATGCCCCCAAGACAGGAGGGGCCCCAAAAAACTGTGGCCATTACTACATGACATCAATTGGAACCAACTCCTAGATACATTGAACACGGAAGAAAAATGGTAATGCTTTAGGAGCATATTAAACAAAGGTATCACACAGTGCATTCCAATGGGCAATAAATATAGAAGAGCCAAGGTGAAACCTGGGTGGCTAAACCGTAATGTAAATAGCCTCATTAAAGAGAAAAAAAGGGCCTTTAAACCAGATAAAGGGGATGGGTCACCATCAGCATTCCAACACTACAAGGAATGCAATAAGACGTGTAAGAATGCAATCAGGGTGGCCAAAAAAGACTACGAGAGAGAGTAAAAAAATCCAAAGAAATTTTTTAGATACATTAACAGTAAAAAGGCAAGATTAGAGCACATTGTCCACATAAAAGACAAAGATGGGAGGAGGGTTACGGATGACACAGAGAAGGCAAGTGTACTAAATGCCTTCTTCTCCTCAGTTTTACACAGGAAAAGGAGGGTTATATCGACCACAACAGTACTATTAGTGACACATCACATGGCATACACTCATGGCTAACAGAGGCCGGAGTGAACAAAAGACTTGATAAACTCAATACAAATAAATCACCAGGACCGGATGGCTTACACCCGAGAGTCCTCAGTCCTCGTCTGGAGTCTCATGAATCCAGACGAGGAAGTGAATGGCACAGAGCTGAGGAAACAGTGGAGGGATGATTACAGCACAAGGACTCCATTGAAGAGGGAACTTTCTCAGGGGATACTGAGGGGAGAAGCATCTTTATCTGCATGATTGCCCGGCTGGGACTTTATGACGCATGCTCTTCTGTGATATGGGATATGGACCTGGGAAGGAGAGGAAACACTCCCTGTGGTGTTTATTGTAAAGAAAGCGAGTCAGACAGCTCTTATCCAAGGGGTCACATGAATGAGAGTAAGAGCGGTGTGCATTTAGTGGTGATTGTGAAGATATTCTGCTATCTTCCATCATGGCTGTTTGGGATCTATCCTCTCATGCAAGATTCTTACTTTATATGGACTCCTGATTACTATTTGCTGATTTGAGCACTGCACTTTTATTTGGATTATTTTTAATGTTCTGTGTTGAACATTGTGCCTAGCTGCTATTTACAACAACTTCATCTGATTGGACTATTGCTGCTACAGTTTTTTTTCTGTGCACAGATTTTCCCTATATTATATTACTGTAATCCTTCCAAGTTGCAAGCAGAGTTATCCAGTGTGCTGTGAACTAAATATATAATTTCTGACCATGTTGGCTGGACCACGTGTCAGCAGTAGAGTTGAGCAGACACCTGAATGTTCGGGTTCGGCAGGTTCGGCCTAACTTCGCAAAAAAGTTTGAGTTCGGCCCTGAGCTTGACCCCGAACCCATTGAAGTCAATGGTGACCCAAACTTTTGGGCTCTAAAATGGCTCTAAAAAAGTCCTGGAAAGGGCTAGAAGGCTGCAAAAGGAAGCAAAATGGGGGTAAAAGTAGGACAGGTGTCCTGCAAACAAATGTGGATAGGGAAATAACTTAAAATCACATACAAAATATAAAAAATGGAGGAGGAGGTGGATGTGGAGTAGGAGGTTGAGGAGGCGGTGACCGTGGCGGTGTAGATGGAAGTGGCGGTGGAGGAGGAGGAGGAGGTAGCCAACACTGTTTTTTATTTGTTTGGTTTTTTTTTTCTAATTGGGGTAGCCCTCAAAATGTTGAGACATATTAAAAAAAAAAAGATCACTATCTGCAGACAAAAGAAGAGATGTTCTAGCACGGGTTCACTTTTTCCACATAAAATGTACCATGGTTCATTTTTCATGTTTCTCCTGTTATAAATTCCAATAAAGACTTATGTTCTATAAAAAAAAAAGAATAAGTTTGCTTAAGTATACCAATGGCTGTGTGAGGCCAGTATAAATGTCTATTCTGCACAAGGTACAGACAAGTCTTGTGGGATCCATGCCTGGTTCATTTTAATAAACGTTAGCTTGTCCACATTGGCTGTGGACAGGCGGCTGCACTTGTCTGTGATAACGCCTCTGCCGTGCTAAACACACGTTCAAACAATACACTGGCTGCAGGGCAGGCCAGCACCTCCAAGGCATAAAGGGTAAGCTCAGGCCATGTGCCCAATTTGGAGACCCAGAAGTTGAATGGGGAAGACCCATCAGTCAGTACGTGTAGGCGTGTGCACACATACTGTTCCACCATGTTGCTGAAATACTGCCTCCTGCTAAGACATTGTCTATCAGCTGGGGGTGCTGTTTGTTGTGGCGTGCTACTGACAAAGCTTTTCCACATTTCGGCCATGCTAACCCTGCCTTCTGGGGTGCTGGCAGTGCCACAGCTGCGTTGGCGACCTCTTTCTCCTCCTCTGCCTTCGCCTTGTGCTTCCACAGAGCCCCCGGTGTCATTTGGGAATGCCCTCAGCAGTGCCTCTACCAGCGTGCACTTGTATTTGCACATCTTCAGAACACGCTTCAGTGAGGGAATTAAGGACGGCACATTGTCCTTGTAACGGGGATCCATCAGGGTGGCCACCCACTAATCAGCACAAGTTACAATGTGGGCAACTCGGCTGTCGTTGCGCAAGCATTGCAGCATGTAGTCGCTCATGTGTGCCAGGCTGCCCAGAGGCAAAGACAAGCTGTCCTCTGTGGGAGGTGCCACGCTCCAGTGATGCCCACGAGCTACGTTGGGTGCCACCCTGCTATGAACACGGTTCCTCCTCATCATCCTCATCCTCCTCATCCTCCAGAACTGTGCCCTGACTTGAACATTTTTACCTGGCCTATGCTGGTGCAGGAACCCACCCTCCGAGCCACTTGTGAATGACTGACCTGATAACTATGGAAATTACCCCTTTTCCTCCTCCTCTTCGTCCTGTGCCACATCCTCTTCCATCATCGCCCAAAGTGTTTTTTCAAGGAGACATAGAAGTGGGATAGTAACGCTGAGAACAGTGTCATCGGCACTGGCCGTGTTGGTGGAGTACTCGAAAAACCGCAGTATGGTACACAGGTCTCGCGTGGAGGCCCACCCGTTGGTGGTGAAGTGGTGCTGTTCACTCGACTCACCCGTGTGTGCTGCAGCTGAAACTCCACTATTGCCTGCTGCTGCTCGCAGAGTCTCTCCAGCATGTGCAAGGTGGAGTTCCACCTTGTGGGCACGTCGCATAGGAGGCGGTTAGTGGGAAGGCCGAAGTTCCACTGCAGCGCAGACAGGCGAGCAGCAGCAGGGTGAGAACGCCAAAAGCATGCACAGACGGCCTGCACTTTCTGCAGCAGCTCTGACATATCCGGGTAGTTTTTTTAGAAATTTCTGCACCACCAAATACAGCACATGCGCCAGGCAAGGGATGTGCATCAAACCGGCTAAGCCCAGAGCTGCTACGAGATTTTGCCCATTATCGCACACCACCAGGCTGGGCTTGAGGCTCAGTGGCAACAACCACTCATCGGTCTGTTGTTCAATGCCCATCCACAGCTCTGACTCGGAGTTCGGGTCGGACCACCACACGCTATTACCCGTTTTAGAGCATCGTCGAGACCCGAATCGGCCAAACTACGTGTAGGGAACGGACCGCGTACACGACATAAACCACCACGTCTTTAAAGATTTTTTTGATGGGCCTATACAGTCTCGACGACGTCTTTCACGTCCGGCAGACACGTACGAAAACCGCAAGAGTGGGACGACGACGAGCGGACAGACGCGACGTCACCTTGAAGCCGGAAGGGTGATTGGCGGAGGATACGCTGCACGGGTGTTCCACCTTGAGGTGGAACGTGTACGACCTCTCTG